>CBVK0102084893.1:0-38204 GCA_900067695.1 Picea abies | reverse complement strand
CATTGTAGCAGGTTTCTCTAATTTATGAATAAAGAAGAAATGAGATGTTTTGTCTTGTCTATCTTATTGCATATGGTTGAGGTATGTTCCATGGTTATCTCTTTCTTTTATTTGTTGCATACACACATATAAACACATCTAAAAGGTATATCAGCAAAGTGTTTGACAAAATACCTCACTCAGAAAAAGTTTTGAAAAGACACCAAAACAATGATGATCCTTGCATAATGGCTTGGGATCATTACACAAACTTTGACTAATAGAGCCTTTTTAGGAAGAGAAGCACTTATGTCTTCCTCCTAGGTTTCAACGAGACAAAAAAAATTACAACAATATAGAAATTAACACCTTCAACATTAGCAAGAGGCAAGAAATTGCAACAAATTTGTTACTCCTTGTAGGTAGCTAAACCATTCAAACCTTAGTTGTAGACATATCCATCTAGAAGAGAAATAATGATCCACAAAATAATCCTTCTCCAAAAATGCGCCCAAGTATGAGATGTTCAAATAAAATTACAGGAATTTCATACCTCCCAAAATGCGGCCCTGGTTAATTTATCCATTTCAAGTCAACTCATATAATGATATATTTGTTGATTGAAACCAAATTATAGGTTGACCCCAATATTAGGGCCTAATATGAGGTTGGCCCTAATACCAGTCTTATTCTAGCGTCTAGCATAAGCATCCTCCATACCACTGATTACACTATTCAATCTGATGGGCACTCTGTGGCCTATTCCTATGTCTAGTTATAGGTGTATTTCTATAGTGGATTCCCTCCATCGTGGTTGAATAGAAAAAATGAGCCTTGGTGATAAGAAACTCTAGAAAACTATCAAATGATATAAGGAGTCAACATATGCTCAAAACTTTAATAATCCTTGCATACTAAGCTACATTCTTCCTATAATATCCCTAGGTCAAACCCCAACTATAAATGTAATAATGTATTTAAGTTGGTGAGTTGTTTTATATATTTTTGGAATGCATATTCCATGGCATAGTGCATGCATGTACTGCGTAGTAAAATGATGGAATGGGCACATTCCAGGATACCGCACAAAACAAATTAAGTGTGCATGATATTGAGGCAAGGGAGCATTTGTGTATATGTTGTGTTTTATAGGTTGGTGAGCCAATTATTATAAGCTAGGATGCTTATGTTTTGAATTAGGCCATAGAGCCTAGATGATAAAGGCTAGTGTACCTATATTTGTATACATCTCATCATTAATATAAAATACATCGCTTTGTGCATACCGACCATGATAAAAGAGATGGGGGACTAAACTCCACCGGTTAGGGAAAGGGAGGGACCTAAAAGTTAAGGAAAAGGGATAAGCTAGGGAGCTTAAGCCAAAAATGAATATTATATTAATATTTCTTAAATCATAAAGTATGGATAATTATTTTATCCTAAGTTCTAAAGTTGGGGACAAGTGCGCCAAAGTAGCTCCCAGCATGACAAGTGTCAAGTGGGGGACATGCATACATATTGTTGGGACTTAGTTCATTTCCTATCATCTTTTAGATCATTCATCCATCATTCTAACCATCATGCAGTTATCCATTCAATCACCCATAAACATGCACACACCCATTGAGCTATTCTTTGTATCTTCATGACTATACATGAACCTATGTCCATAGCCATTTTTTGTTCAGTAGCTGGTTAGCTTAGGAGTTGCATTGAAGAATTGGGTTGTCAGGCCCATGGAATTTTGAAGAGGCGGGCTATTAGGCTCGTGAGAAATTCTCTGGGTGAGAGAATTGTTGGGAATTGATTTCCTGAAGGTTCTAAACTGCAGCTACAATGCTCCAAGACTTCTTGTCTGGCTTATTGTTGAAGCCCGAAAGGGAAGTGGGGCAGCCGAAGGACTATTGAGCAGAGAAGGGGAAAATTTCTTAGGGTGGGATAGTCATGTGAGTAATGAGGGACTGTGGGCTGTTATTTGAGTGAGCACCTATGAAAGAGTCTTTCCTGTTGTCCATGATCCATTATCCTAGTTAGGAATCCCTTTACCCGGGTGGAGTTTAGTCCCATCTCAGGGGTGACCCATTGTTGAGAGTGATGAGCAGTGTGGTCTAAGGCTAGGTGGTTCATGGAAGGTCTGCACATAGTTGGTGATATTCTTACCAAGATAAGTGTCAACTATGTGATAAATTTACATGATGCATTGTTATTTACGTATTTATTTTTATGGGTTTAGCCTATGTGTGGTTAAAACTGTCTGTATATTTATGGGTATTTCATGTATATGCTGCATGTATACATTTACTATTATTTCAATGTGAATCCGTGCATTTACATATGTATTTGAATGTTTACATTTTATATACATATTTCCACAAGAATTTTGTATGTATATATTTTTATTGCATCCAGTTAGAAAATTGTATGTGGCATAGCTCAGTTGGATATTGGGTATGTTACAGTATGTTTTGAAGAGAGAATGGAAGAGTTCTTTGGCATAGCATAGCCTGACATGGATGGCTGGGGAGGTTACAAATGGTATCAGAACTAAGTAAAATGTCTGAGTAGTGGCATTTCCCGGCCTGTTGGTGGTTGGGGATGTTACACTTCTAGCATAGGTCCATTTTTATGACAACACTATAACACTATCAAGGTATTATACACACACAACTATAAATGTCACTCTTAGATCGCCTATAAGATGACTTATGGTAGAATCCTATAGCATTGTCTAAAGTCTCAGTCAAGGGTCTCCTTTTATTTGCATTACCATGCCCTCCTAGGGTGAATGACACCATGTTTATAAGGAAGTCATGTCCTCCAGTTCTACAATAAATTTCAATGTCCTCTTGCTAATCCTTGAGCTCAATCTTCTAACAAAATTCTTTTCAATCTCAGAAAAGAGTAGGCATAAATGGAAGATAATAATACTGAGGAAAGTCATAATTCTCTTGAATAATTGTAACAATGGAAACTAGGTACAATTGTAATGGATCCAAATATAAAATGGTTATATTCATTGTCATCATGTAGGTGAAAATATCTCATCCTAAGTATCAAATTGTAATCAATTTCCTCCCTCTTAAACTAAGACGTTTTGAAACCATACTCACCAGTATTGACCTTGATCATATAATTTTGAAGGAAAACATGATTGTTGAATGATGAACCTCCTCTAGCTTCCATCATCATAAAATTTATGTTGTTTCAGTTCTTTCCATGTGTCTCTTAATACATTATTCCACCAAGAATAAAATGTTCCACTCAAGGCTTGATTTCATCCAATCAATTGTTACAAGGGTTGCTAAATTTCATCCAAATTCACTAATATATTTTGAATTAAATTTTGGTGTGTCACAATTCTGAGAATTCATTGTTTTCTCTAAGCATGGAATATATCTCATGAAACGATTGACTACTAATATCGAGACACCTCCTAAAATTGATTTCTACACATTGGAATGGCTCAACATTTTCTTTTCTCTCCTTTAATTTTGAATAAATATCCTTTGTTAATGAACAAAATTTCCTCACTAATTATTTTCGGTTAACCAACCACAATAAATATGAGGTAAAATCCTTTAAAGGTATCGTTCATATTGTTGTCTTCTATAACCATATCACTACAAAGTATATGCATTATTGTTAGTTCCCTTTCAACATTTTTTTGAAAGTCATAATGCACTATTTTTCCCTAGAAAAAAATTGTGGTAACATCTGGCTCCTACATGGGGATGAGTTCTCCTCAAGGGAGAGCACGAGAACCCCAAAATCTTGTCAATTTTAAAATACTCCATCAATGTAATCCTCCTTACCCTTGTGTTTAATATCATGTAGAATAAAGATATGTTGAAATAAAAATGGGTGTTTACTTGTACCTCATTAGGGTCTTATTATGATCGAACACCTTAAAAATGATAAGAAATCAATAAATTATAGTCCACTTCGAGGGGGAAACCTCCTTTTCAATATATCCTCTTCAGAATACAATATTAGTTGAGATAATATGATCATAATACTATATCTCCTTTATATATATATACCTCCTTTTCAATATATCCTCTTCAGAATACAATATTAGTTGAGATAATATGATCATAATACTATATCTCCTATATATATATATATATATATATATATATATATATATATATATATATATATAAGATTCAACTGTAATGAAATTACTTCACAATAGCTTTCTTCAATTTACTGGTTAAATAAAACTAACACTGTAGAGGCTTATTCTAAATACATTTCCTTCTACCAGTAATTTAATCAACAAAATATTCATCCAAAATTAAGTATATGTATTCTATCAGCTATTTAATCAATAGAACATTCAACCAGGAAAATAGTAGATGTACATATCTAGACAAGTTGTTGAACAAAAAATGGAACAACCAAGTTCCTCCCAACCATAGAACAGAACAACCAATCTACTTTCTCTGTTCACCCCCTATCCTGATCATGAATCCACGAGGATGAACTCCAAAAATCCTCCTTAGTTATAGTCCCCCCTTCAGATAAGAAAACATCTCCTTGCCTCACACTCAAAAAAGAGTGCTCATAACAACAAGTGATATTCTTTTCCCCAGCATACTAGGAAACGTCTTGCCTCCTCCCATATGCTATATATACAAAAGAATCTTCTGCCTAGGTCTTTTTCCCCCTTGTGAATTTTCACATTTTTACAAATCCTTGATTTTCAGGGGCTGCCAATGGCCAAATTCCTGATTTACCACTTGTAAAAATCAGCCCTGAGGTAGTTCCAACATGTTTCCCAGTCATGGAGTCATGGTCATCTAATTTCAAACTAGTTGTTCCATTTGTCTCTCAGTGATAAATATAAAAAAATATTTGTTTCTTACAAGTTTCATAGTCAAAGAGTTGCTTGGGAAAATCAAATCTTTGCCCAACAATCATAATAATAAATTACAATTAACTAAATTCCAAATTCAGAATTTCCATAAATGAAAATAATTTTCCAAATTTGAATTTGCCAAAAACGAAAATAAATTCTTAAGTGTATTCAGACTTTAATAATAATTTATTTTTGGGGATATTATACTCCTTGGGGATTCTTCTCCTGTCTAAAGTCCTTTTATATTCCTTTGAATAATTTCTCCCCTTTTGAACGAGGGATATCACTCTGATGTATAGCTCATGCTCCCCCTATGACCATCACTCCCCCTAGAACTATGCCTTTGTGCTATTTCTCCAAGTATATATCTCTTTTTCAAGTATTTATCTTTGCATCTGATAAATCTCTTTTCCTGGAATCATGGGAAGAAGAACAACTTCCCATATGGGTATGTATCCCCCTATCTTCTCTGCAATATGAACAATATGTTTCTACTGCAAATGATACTGCTCAACTAGAACACAGATCAACTGCTCTTTCTATGACAATCCTTGGACATGTCCATGCATCAAACACGTGCCATACCATACATCATGAAGAAAAATATATGTCAACAATGAATAGAGAATCATGAAAAAAAACATCAGCGAATTACATCTTGTGCCAACCATGCACAATACCCATGTACATCAATATCATATCATATGCCATAAGATATCATCAATGGAGTTATATATATATATATATATATATATATATATATATATATATAAGACAAAGGGTAAAATGATGAAAGGGTGCAATGAAGGGTTCTAGCCGACCTACTAGAAATGTAATAATTCAATATCTATGGATTACTAATGGGTTTTATACATAAACTCGAGATTTTAATAGGGATTAAAATTCCCCTCCCCTTCAAACAAGTGTTGTACTCAGCACTTGAATAACCACAAATGTTTATGCACAGATAAATCATATTCCCATGTCACCTCTTCCACCAGTAGGTTCTTCCATTTGACGAAGTACTATGTAAGTAATCGATTTCTCAACTAATTAATTCTTGTTTCAAGGATTTTAGTTGGATCAAATATGATTTTCTATTATTCATTGATCTCTAGTAAAATATTTTGGACTAGGATCTTGTTTCCAATGACCTTATTAAGTAAGAAACATGGAAGATTGGATGTACACGTGAAGATGGAGGCAAATCCAATTTGTGAATCATACTTCCAATCCTTTGAAAAGCCTTATAGGGGCCATAATATTTGGGTGCTAATTAAATATCCTTATTTTATTTATTGAGGGACATTTGTTTGTATGGTTGTATCCTTAGAAATACTCAATCCCCCACTTCAAATTCCCTTTGATTTTTATGTTGATTCACTTATTGTTTCATCCTATTTTGTGCCATAACCAAGTTGTTCTTTAATAGTTTGAGGACCTATTGTTAGTTCCCTATGTGGTCCTCCACTTCTTTAACCTTTGTATTTTTTTTCAAGGGTGATGTGATGGATGGAGGATGATATCCATAAAGTTCCAGAAATGGGGACATTTTTTATGAAGTATGGAAGGATGTGTTGTACCACCATTTAGCCAAGGGAAACCACATGACCCATTGTGTTTGTTTATCAGATGCAAAGAAATGAAGATACCCTTCTAGAAATTTATTCACAATCTGAGTTTTCCCATCAGATTGATGGTGGTAAGAAGAGATATGAGCCAATTGAGCATTGAAACAAAAAAAATAATTCAGTCCAAAAATTTCTTGTGAAAATTGGGTCATTGTCACTTACAATAATTTTTGGGAATCCATGTAGTTTTTGAAATGTTTCCATGAATTTTTTGACTCTTGTAATTTCTTTTAAAAGGATGAGAAAGAGATAAAAAAAATGGGCATACTTTTTTATTCGATCCACTACTACCATGATGACATTCTTTCCTTCAGATTTGGGTAAAATTGTAATACAATCCATTGAAACTTCTTCCCAACGTTTTCTTGGTGTAGATAATGGTTGTAGGTGACTTGGAGTCTTGATTGTCTCTCCCTTATTATGTTGGTAGACCAAAATTTTAGACATAAACTTTTGAACATCATTTTTAAGACTTTCATAGAAAATATCCTTCTTGATCATGTGGTATGTTTTGAAGAATCATGAATGTCCCCATATAGGAGAAGTGTGAAATTATAGAAGGATCTTCTCTTTGAGTTGGGAATTCTTTCATAAATAAAGCTGATCATGATACCATAGCAAATCATTCTTGCATGAAAAATTATCTACTGAACTAGGGTCTTCATATAATTGTTGAGTGATCTTGCATACTACTTTATTTCAATTCCATTCTATCATTTCTTCTTCCACCCAATCAAATTGTAGAATAGAAATAGTGCATAGTGAACCTTTTGTTTCTTCTGCTTTCCTTGAAAGAGAATCTTCCACAACATTATGTTTTCATTTTTTGTATATAATTTCAAATTCATAACCCAACATCATTCTATCCCATTTTTGTTTCTCTTCCAAGGACAATCATTGCTCCAAGAAGTACTTCAAACTGCCATGATTTGTTTTTACCTTGAAGTGTCTTCCTATTAGGTAGGGGCGCCATTTTTGAACTTCATGTAGTATGGACAAAATTTATTTTTCATAAATGGGTTTGGATAAGTTTTTTCCTTTAAGTTGGCTACTTTCAAAGGCAATTGGCCTTCCTTCTTGCATTAAAAATGCCCCAATTCCATTGTCTGAGACATCACACTCCACAATAAATGTTTTTGTAAAGTCAGGTGTTGCCAGTACAGGAGTTGTACACATAAACTCCTTAAGTTTTTTTAAATTTTTAGTTGCTTCTTCAGTGCAAGAAAATTATTCCTTACTTAATAATGTTAGAGGTGCCACTATTTGACCATAGTTGTTGACAAACTTGCAGTAATAACCTATCAATCGTAAGAATCCCCTAAGTTTCTTGAAGGTTTTGGGAATTGTCCATTCCATCATAGCTTTAATTTTGTTAGGGTCCACTTTTACACCTTCATTAGAGACAATATGACCCAAATATTCCACTAATTGAACCCAAAAGTCACACTTGGAAGGCTTTTCATAGAGTTTTTTCTCTTCCAAAAGTGGTAATACTCTATCAATTTGTTGTACTTGCTCTTCCCAATATTTTTTGTAGATTAGTATGTCATCAAAAAAATACTAAAACAAATTTATAAGGAAGGGATTGAAAATAGAATTCATCAAGCTTTGAAATGTTGAAGGTGCATTAGTAAGTCCAAATGGCATAACCAAAAACTCATAATGACCTTCATGTGTTCTAAAAGTTTTTTTAGGAATTTATTCCTTCCTCATTTTAATTTGATGATATCCTAAATGAAGATCCAACTTAGTAAAGAATTTTTCTCCATGAAATTCATCTAATAATTCATCAATAACAAGAATATGAGACTTATCTTTGATGGTCATTTTATTGATTTGTCTATAATATGGACACATACGCATTCAACCATACTTTCTCATAACCAATACCACTGGTGAAGATAAATAAATTTGGCTATGTTGAATGATGTCAACCTATAACATTTTTTGGATCATGCACTCAATCTCACTCTTCTATGCATATGGATACTTGTAAGGCCTAATGTTATGTGGTACAATTCCTGGTTGCAAATGAATAACATGGCCATGATCTCAAGCATGTGGAATACCCTTAGGAATTTCACAAAATACCTTGGAATGATTGTTGATAATTATTTGGAAATCTGATGGAGCAGCGACTATAAATGTTTGAACATCAAGTGAGAAAAATTGTGCAATTACACCCTATTGTCCCTTTTTAATTAATGTTTCCATGCTATTAGAGATTATCTATTTAGAGGGTTTCCCTTGGATACCTCTAAGCTAAATTTCCTTTCCATTTGAGGAAAATATCATGAAAATATTTTGAAAATCAAAGGCCACTATTCCCAGTGATTGAAACCTTTAGATCCCTAATGCAACATCAAAAACCCTCATTTCGATGGAAATCATGGCGATATCTAGAAAATAATCCCCCATGTTGAGGTTAATACTATGAAATTTCCCTTAAAACTTTATGGTACCTCCATTTGCAATCATTCCTTGAAACTTTGGTGTTGGATATACAAAGAAATTGAGATCATTTGCTAATTTGTAAGTGATGAAGTTATGGGCGCTACCAGAATCAATGAATATTGTTACCTTTTTATTTTTTATGTATCCTTTTATCTTGAGGGTTTATGGAGTAGTGATGTCAGCCAATGCATGGAAAGATATAGTTCGAGCAGTTTATTCTAGATCTAGACCGTGCGATAGTTATAATTCTTGATATTCTTCCTCTTCATAGTCTATGTAGAATAACCTATTCTCATTGCATCTATTCCCCTTGCTATACTTGTTTTCACAATTGAAACATATTCATTGTTTTTATTATTTCATCCATTTGTTTAGGTTTCAACCTTGTTGGTTTAGGTATGCTATATTCTTCATCTTCACAATCTATGTGGAATAATTTCTTCTCACCGCATTTATTCCCTTTATTGTACTTGATGTCACAATTGAAACATAGTTATTTTTCTCTTATTTCATCCATTTTTTAAGTTTCAACCTTGTTGGTTGAGGTATGGTTGACTTATGACCCCCACAACGATATCTTCTTCTAATGCTAGACTTGTGTGTAGCCTTATTTTTGGAATTAATATGATGAGCATTTTGCATAGCAGACACAATATTTATAGGTTGTCTTAATAAAATATCATGTTTAATGCCTTGTTTTAATCCACCCATGTAAGATTCCAACAAGTGTTCGTCACTTATGTTATCCACCCTTATGGAAAATACCTATAATTCTAAATTATAATCTTTAGTATCCCCTAAGTGCGTGATTCTTGTCAATTGGCTGAAGTAGTCTTGTTCCCAAACACTCCCATATTGTGCTTTTAAGTCTCTTGTAAATAAACCCCAAGTATAATGATAAAGAGTGGGTTGCATTTTTATTATCCATTGGTACCCTTTATATGGTTTTATCTCAAAGTTTAAATTTTCTATGTGAATCCTTTTCATATCATCCATAATATTATGTAGGTCAAAATATTGCTCTATTTGGTTCACCCACATAAAGACCTATGTTCTATCAAATATCTTTACTTCAATCTTGGGAAAGTTGAAATTTGGACCCCCACTGTATCTAAATCCAATATTAGAGTTAAATCCATTATAAAACAACTTATTATCAACAAGTTTTTCAAACATAATACTACCTTTACCTTCCTAAGTTCCTTGCATTTTGATATTTTCTTTAGGGGGTATTTCATCTAGAGCTTGGAGGATGGAAGACAAGGAATTTTTCAATTCATTCATGGATTCTTGTATTTCTACTTTATTTTCATTCATCTTATTTTCCATTTCTCATGTCTTCTTATCTATCTCATTTTCCTTTTCATCCATCATGTGTTCCCTATTTTCAAATATGTTCTTTTCTATACATCAATAAATCTCATTGATTTCATCTCGAGTCATGGTTGAGATTTCTAGAGGCTTATTTGGTTAGGTTATTTTTGGAGGATACTTTGGATCCATGTGAGAAACTAATAATTCTCCTCTTTTTCCTCTTTATTACAAATTTCGAATCACCAAAAGTTATTTTTTCAATAAAAAATTATGCCAATTGTAAATCGCATACCTTTTAAGCCATAATTTGGAGATGGCTCTCCTAGATGATCTTTCTTTTGATGTATTTCTGAAATTGCATCCCCCCTAGGTCTGAAATATCCTCTTGTAGTACTATGGTATGTCCTCTTTTCAATGTCATAGTTATAACCAAAAATTAATGTTCCAAGTGAAAGTTATGATAACTTCCCCACACCTTTTTTATTTTTGGCCTTTCTAGGAGAGAGAACTTGTACAACATGCCCCACACACAATATTTGATATATAATTTTAAAATGTGTACTATGAAAACTAAATAATTTCTTCTTTTCAATTCAAATAGTCTCAATGAATGTGTATCTGTGGTGAAGAAGATAAGACGATTTTACCCAGAACACATATTTGAGGCTAGTTAGTAGAACTAGTAAGATGTCCTATCTTCTACAAGTTGTATCTTTGAAAATATGATAACCCAAAAGCTAAAAGTCTTATCAAAGATACCTTGATATTCCCTCTAAATAATCTCCATGATTCACGGTTTGAAACATCCTGAAATAAAATTTAGAGTGAACATTCTATGATGGCTTTCTTGGAGAAGAAAAACCCTAGAATCAATGAGCTATGATACTAAATGTTATGATCAAACACCTTAAAAAACTATAAGAAACAAATAAATTACAGTCCACTTCGAGGGGGGGAAATCCTTTTCAATATATCCACTTCATAATACAATATGAGTTGAGATAAGATAATCCTAATACTAGATCTCCTTGATATATATAAAGGAGATAAAGGGTTAGAATTATCATGAAAGGGTGCAATGAAGGGTTCTAACCAACCTACTAGAAATTTAATAACTCAATGTCTAGGGATTAATAAGGGATTTTATACATAACATGGGGATTTTTCTAGGGCTTAACATGTGTTTTGCTTCTTGTTGACAAAAATAGCTATACGGTTCTTTGATCAATCCTTGAGTATTTCCTCTATTGTCACCAAATATAAATAACTTACCTAGGCATTCTCTTGATGCTCCATTTTCAAAATTCATGACATTCAGAAGATGTTGAATTAAATATTTATCTACAGCTCTATCTATATAAATATTTGGGATAAAATTCCCCATAGTGGAAACTTCTTCTTTAAGAGACCATGAAATCCTTGAAAAATGGAGGAGTTTCAAAACAACATCCATGAAGGATTTGCCTTCAATCTTATAGTCTTGGCATACATCACTATCACCCTTTGCAGCAAAATTTACAACAATGCAACTTAGATGCATAGGACACAATTCTATGATGTTAGAATCCCCACATATTTTAGTAATAATTTCATCTTTTTCAAGACAGGTAAATGGTTCCATATAGCCATCAACATTTTCATTTTTGTCAATGTATGTGTGAGGATTATAGAAAATATGGTCAGACTTTTATTAGGATTATGTGCAACAAGAATATTCCTATAAATATTCCTCATATCAATCCCTAATTGGTGTTCCTCAAACCATCCATATTCTTCAAAAAAGTGGCCATTTATATCATTTGTTGATTAAGGTTGTTTGTCATTGATCTCAATCCTTGAAGAAAATCTGGTAGTGAATTCCAGTAGCACAAAGTTTTGGGTAATGGACCCAAGCTTGTTTCATGTATAATGGTATGAGTTTTAATATATTTTAAGGTAATACTATTCTATATGGAGAGTATATGTCATGCCATTTCTGGTGGTATGTGGAACATCACATAACTCCACATGGTTTGAGAGTTATGGCCTTACGAAGTTGGAGGACCCTCATATGTTGGCTTGAAGCCCCAAAAGGTCAAAGAAGTGAAATATCTTGCAAAGAATAAATTAGTATTTAAATGATAAAGTAAAGTGACAAAGTCAAGAAGAATTATTTAAATAATAAAGTGAAGTGACAAAATCAAAGAAGATTATTTAAAAGATAAAGTGAGGTGACAAAGTCAAGGAGGAATATTTAAATGATAAAGTAATGGAGAACTGTCTAATTATGGAAAGTGGCTAACCCTAAAAATGAGGAAAATAGGTTAAGTGACCTATAAATGGGTTAAGTGAACTAGAAATAGGTTAAGTGACCTAGAAGATGGAAAGTATAAATAAGAGGCAAGGCTCTCTCATTTTACATCACACTTGAGAATATTGAATATCTATAGGTGACTGAGGTAACCAAAGGATATCTAAGCCAGATTTTAGAGGGAAGGTGAAGAAAAGAGGGCCGAAATTCAAGGGAGGATAAATTCTTTTGATGATGTTTTCTAAGGTATGGTATTTACAAGTCATCTCACCATTTTCACAATAACATTTTTTCTAGAATGATTCAGACTATGATATTGATGGGTCATTGAGGAAACATATCCAAGTATCTGTGGTAAATAAATTTATCTTATGGGTCGTTTTATTTTTGGAGTTACACTCCGTGGAAAATAGGGTTTGTGGCTAGTCCTGAAACTAGTCTGAACAAGTGTTTCGGGTAAAAATGTCATAACGTTTTCATAATAGATACAAATTTAGTAAGAACAAATATGTTGGTTAGAGTACAGTATGTAGTATGTTGTGTAACATTTTTAGATAGATTCAAATGGGGCACGCTCTACAAGGTTGCTCTCTAGAAAAAGCCAGAATTTAGTAAGGTATGCCATTTTTTCTATAACTCATTTTTTGAGAGGTTCCAAGTAGTGACATACATTGAAGAACATTGTGTATCATTTTCATATATTTATTCATTATAGGTACATAGTTATGATTATTTAAATTTAGGGTTGTTGAATGATCCAAAACTAGTCATGTGAGACTTAAGAAAGGTTTCATGAAAATGCTAGTCTCTTGTTGTTAAAGTTAAGGAAGGTTTGGAAGTATGTGATCATATACACCAATTCTATTACAAAGTTACAAATCATATTTGGATGATGATATTGATGAGGGATTTTGGTTGAGGTACATGGTTGAGACAAGTAGTTGATGAGTTGGCACATACATGAGGTTTATAGCTAATGACGTTGGTACATATTGATGATTCATAGTTGATTAGTAGTTGACACATGATTGGTACATACTTGGTATATGGTTGGATAGACTTGTTTATGGTACAAATTGATTACAGGTTGTTTGGTACAGGTTGGTGCATGGTTGATGCACTTGTTTATGGTACAGGTTGATTATAGGTTGAGGTATAGGTTGATGCATGGTTGATGCATGGTTCGGGTTTATTAGTATAGGTTTACAATGGTATATCTCATAGTGATAGTGTGATAGTGGTTCCATCATTGTACTTCTACTTCATGGCGGTTGGATGGGGCAAGGAGAGGTGCTTGTAGCCACCTTTTGGTTGTAGCCGGAGAACATAGGGGGTTGTAGCCTCCTTCTGGTTATAGCCATAGAATAGGGGAGTTTGAGATTCCTTCAGTTTGTAGCTTGAGAAACAAGGGGGTTGGAGCCTCCTTCCAGTTGCAGTTGGAAAACAAAGGAAGTTGGTGCTTCCAATGAATGTAATTCTTCAAGCCATATAAGAAAAAGTATTCACTGGTTTTCTCCCGCTTTGGGTTTCCACATAAAACACTGGTGTAATGTGTATGTGTATGATTTTTCATTTGTTCATAGCTTATTTACTCTGCAGTTATTGTATGATAATGCTACATTGATATAACACTTGGATTATATGGTTAAAAAGGATTAAATTTCTCTATTACTGATTCACCCCCCCCCCCTCTTAGTAATCCAACAATTGGTATCAGAGAAGGTTCCTTCAGAAATCAATTTAACCACTGAAAGGTAGATCATGCAGAGAAATGACTTATATAAAAATGGAATATCATAGTTCAATGGACAAAAGTATGCATTTTGGAGCATAAGGATGAAAACATATATACATGCACAGGGATTTGTAATTTGGCAATCAATTGTATATGCATACACAGCACCTGCAGTTCTGCCAACAAATGACAAAGCAATGAAACTCAGTCAAAATAATTCCAAAGCCAAAAATGCACTTCTAAATGGTCTTAGTGAAACCGTATTCACCAAAGTTGCACATTGTAAATCCGCTAAAGATGTTTGGGACAAACTTAAAAGTATTTATGAAGGAGATTCAAAAGTCAAAGCAACAAAGCTTCAAACTTACAGAGGTCAGTTCGAACAACTTAATATGAAGGAACATGAGATTATTGCATCTTACTTTTTATGATTTGATGAAACAGTAAATGCAATCATATGATTAGGAGAAGAAATCAAAGAATCTATAATTGTTCAAAAAATACTAAGATCTCTTCCTATGAGATTTGACCCTAAGATATCATCACTAGAAGAAAGATCAAATCTAAACTCAATAAGCATGGATGAATTACATGGAATCTTCACATCATATGAAATGAGAACTGAACAGGAAAATCCATATATAAAAGAAGCAGCCTTCAAAGCATCCAAAATGTCAAAGCAAAAGGGAAGGAAAAAATAAGAACATAGCAGTAGTAGTGATGTCTCGGAAGATGATGAATAAGTGGCCAACTTTGTCAAAAGACTGAACACGGGAACCAACGATAGGTTTATAGGTAAGCTTCCTTTAATTTTTTTTAATTGTGATGGTATTGGTCATTTTGGTAGAAAATGTCCTTATAAGAAAAAGAGAAATGATGAAGGTCACTCAAAATGAAAACAAACATATAAAGGAAAAATAACCACAAAGATAGTTTTCAAGAAAATCTTATGCACCAAAGAAGACATCTCATCATTAGATGAAGATGAATTCAGTGACAGTGAGATAGAAAGAGTTCTATTCATGGAAGTAGAAGACTCTGATAAAGAATACTCCGAAGAAGAATATGAAGAAGTCGAAGAACAATATGAAGAAGTCGAAGAAGAAATTGAAGAGGCAGAAGTTGACTATCAAGAGGAATTAATGTGTTTCATAGAAGTTATCAGAAGAGAAAAGAAGAAAAACAAGAAAATACAATAAGAACTAGACAAGAAAGAAGACACTCAAGAACTAGAACAAATGATCACAAATTTGCAGGTTCAAATAGAAGAACATAAAATAATTGAAGAAGCACTCAAAGAACAACTAGAGGAAAAAGACAAGATCATTGGAAATTTGGAAGCAAATATTGTCACATTAAGAAAGGATCTTCAAAAGAGAAATATGCAGAACAACTCAAGAGTTTTGGATGACATTATCAAATGTCAAAAATCTCATCATGACGAGTCCATACTTGGATACAGACAAACAGAAAAAGGATCAAGATCCAAAACAACAAAGCAAGAAACATATCCAAAAATCTATGCAGAAACAATCAAGGGGGGATAGGAAGATCTGCAACGAATATTATAGGGACACTCCTCCACCAAGAAGATTCATATTTCATAATCAACAATCGATAGATAGGCCTCAAGAAAAAGAAGAATTTATAAGAGTACCTCCTTTCAAAAGATCTTCAAATCCCAGCTATCAAACTATATTTTTTGGTTTATGTTATGCATGTAATAATTTTGGACTTAAAGATGTGAATTGCAAAGGTAGCAATAGGAACACAAACAAATTTGAAAGTCATACACAAACAGATTATCCAAGAAGGCCTAGTGAAACACAAAGAAGAGGTTACAACATGTTTGAATCTTTGAGCACTGAAGTGGAATGTTACAAATGTAAAAATTTTGGACACATGGCCAAATATTGCAGAATGACAGTCCCTCCTAGAGAATCACAATAGAATAACAACAACCACAGGCAAGAACCTCAGAAAAGGACATGGATAAGAAAGCGGGATCAGTATAGAAATGAATAATTCACACTCGCTCTATAATATAAGCAAAAGAAACGTGGTTGGTATGTTGACAGTGGTTGTTCAAAACACATGACAGGTGATAGAGACAGGTTTCTTACATTATGAAAGGAAAGATATGGATCAGTCTCCTTCAGAAATGATGATTCAGCTAAAATCATTGGAAAAGGCATAGTCAGAATTGGGAACAAGAATACCAAGGAAGAAATTGTTATACTAGTAGAAGATATGAAAAATAATCTTCTAAGTGTGAGTCAAATGTGTGACCAAGGTCATAACGTTAATTTCGATTCACAAAAATGTGATATAAGAAAATAAGGTTCAGGAAAATCGATTGCTATAGTTGCAAGAACTTCAAGAAACATATATGTATTAAGGGAAATTGGAAATGAAAAGTGTTTTCCAGGAAAGGAAGATGAAAGTTGGTTATGGAACAGAAGAATGGGTCACATACATTTTGATAACCTTATCAAAGTCAGCAGAAGATAAGAAGTCAAAGATATGCCCTAGATCACAAAAGCAACCAACACTTTATGCAAGCATTGTCAACAAGGAAAGAAAACAAAGACCAGGTTCAAATCAAAGGAATATTCAACGACAAGAACACTAGAAATTATGCATATTGATCTAGTTGGACCAGCTACAACAAAGGGTTTAAAAGGTGAGAAATACTTTATGTTATTATTTGAGGATTATACGAGAATGACTGCAGTTTGATTTCTCAAGAATAAGTTAGAAGCTTTTGAAAACTTTAAGATATACAAGGAAATGGTTGAAAATGAAATGGATTTAAAAATCAAATGCTTGAGATCTGATAATGGAGGAGAGTTCACTTCAAAGGAATTTATGGACACCTAGAGGAGGAATATGAAGAGAATTCGATAGAAGTAGAAGAGCAAGTTCAGCAAGTACCTCCAAAGACACCTAGAAGACAAGTACATAAGAATCATCCTTCAGATCAGATTATCGGAAACAAAGATGGAGGAGTTGAGACTAGAAGAAGAATTTGTTCACCAAAACAAACACACCTATCACTCACATCTATGATTGAACCAACCCATTTTTAATAGGCCAGGAAGGATGAATTTTGGAACAAGACCATGGATGAAGAATTGGATCAAATAGAGAAAAATGACACTTGGAAATTGGTTCCAAAACCAAAGGATAAGAATTTGATCAACACAAAGTGGGTATACAGGAGTAAATTGAATGAATATGGACAAGTTACAAGGAACAAAGCTAGATTGGTTTGTAAAGGATATGCACAGTTTGAAGGAGTCGACTTTGAAGAGACATTTTCCCCAATTGCTAGAATGGAAGAAATCTGGTTGCTTTTAGCTTATGCATGCTCCAAAAATATTAAAGTGTATCGGATGAATGTAAAATCAACTTTTCTAAATGCGCAACTTGAATAAGAAGTCTACATTGAACAACCAGAAGGATTTCAGTTGTCGGAGAATGCAGAATATGTGTGAAAATTAAAGAAGGCCTTGTATGGTATAAAATAGGCTCTTAGAGCATGGTACTCTAGTCTGGATAAATATCTACAACAGGAAGGGTTCAGAAAAGGAAGTGCAGACAACAACCTCTACATCAACGTAATTCAAGGTAATATTTTATTAATTGAAGTTTATGTTGATGATATTATTTTTGGTAGTGATGATGATAGGTTAAGCCAGAAATTTGCAAAGGATATGTAGAATGAATTTGAAGTGTCATTACTTGGAGAACTATCCTTCTTTTTGGTACTTCAGATACGTCAAAGAAAACAAGGAATTTTTATTTCTCAAATCAAGTATATCAGAGAAATGCTAAAGAGTTTTGGAATGGAAGATTGCAAACCAGTTATCATTTAATGTTCCCAAGCCAATTTTTTCACTTGGGAACACTAACTAACCAATGAACTAACTATTTGACTGTTTGCATTTGAAGGATGCCCACTGATATTTTTTCCTTAGGGTTTTATTCAGTTATTCAATATAGTTTAATCAAGATATATTCATTACCATGCAAGATCACATCAATACACAATATATGGAACCACAAAGCACAAATATGACCTTTATTTATGAGAAGAAAGAACCTGATACAATATAGAAGAAGATATGAAATAACATCAGATGGCTCCAAGATAAAGATATGAGTTGGTAAAAAATTCTCCTGGAAATACAAGATAATCCTCCCAAAGGCTAAATGCAAGATGAGATATCCAATACAAAAATCTAGGGTTTTGCCAAAACATCTAGTTGATGGTATGTCCTAATGAAAGAATATGAAGACCAAGGTTTCAACCCTCCTAAAGAAGTTCTCCAAATGCCTCCAAAATATACCAAGCGATAGATCAAGGCAAGGGAAACCCCCTCTTGAAGTATGAATCCCAAATACCAAGTCTTCCTTCTCCAACTGTTGCAACCCTAATTAGGTACGACCCTCCTGGAACCCTAAATATGCCGAATAATTTGGCCTGGGTGAATGAGGCCTCCAATTCACCTAAAAATCTCTAGGATGATAGATAGGGAAGCCACAAGCCCCTAGGAGAAGTATTAAGATCAGATTTGAAGTAGAGCCTCATAGATCTGAGAATCTATGAATCACCAAGATGACCTCCTTCCTTCAAAACTGTCCCAACCTGTAGATAATAACCTAACCATAGTAACTCCTTAAGAAGACCTCCAAATTGATGAGTCAGGTCTTGCAAGAAAAACCCAATTGCTAGAATCTCCTAAATCCCTCTCAAATAGCTGGATCAAACTATTCCTCAAGCAATGGTGTGCCTCTACTGGAAAACCCTAACTAGTATGGCCCCGCTGCTCTCCTGAATAGACGATGAGTGTAGAATGGTGTGGATGGAGTATTTCATCCCCGAGACGAAGCTTGGAACAATATGAGTGGAATATTTCACAACTGAGTTGTTCTCTAGGGTTTGTAATCTCAAAACCCTCAAAATTGTGTGCTCAAGAGATCAATAAGCAAAATACCAAATATCTAAGATGAAATGAAAGGTGCACCCTATCCTTTCTTTTATACCTCCATTTTGTTTTCATGTTGAGTTAGTTTAACCCCTAGGTTCAACTCCTAACTAAACCTACAATGTTCTAATTCTTCATTGAGTTACGTTTTTCCCTTTTTCCCTTTTTCCTATCTCAACTTCAAAATATAACATTAGTTTTGTTGACTTTTCCCCATGTTGTGTGAGACTATGGTCTAGTGGGGATGTCTAGACCACTAAGTCTTCCCAGAACTCTTCATCAAGAGGTGGTGGACATTAAAGTCTCCCCTGCTAGAAATTGTTTGTCCTCAAGCAATTCCAAACCTATCTCCTATACCACATGTTCATTCTCCCACGTGGCATCCTCAATGGGTAAATCCTTCCATTTGATCATGTACTCTTTTATGCCTCTCTTCCAGAGCTTCTTCTCCTGAACCTCCAGTATCTCCTCTAGAACCAGAACCAGTTTCCCCTCTTCATCTAGAGGTGGAAAAACCTTTAGGGGCGTGATGTGTAGGCCGATGGCCCTATTTAGGCAGGAAACATGGAAGACATTATGTATCCTACTACCCTGTGGGAGATCCAGCTCATAAGCTATGACCCCTACCTTCCTTTTGATCTTGTAAAGTCCAAATAAATGTGGTTGGAGCTTCTCTGCTCCGCTTATTTTTATATAAGTCTTCCTATATGTAATTTCCCCAAGGTCGAGCCCTATTGTAAATCATGTGTATGAAATGAATTGTAAATAATTTTTTATAGGCTGGTGAGCCAAGTTAATATAAGCTGGTGGGATTATTTGATTACTAGGCCAAGGAGCTTAAGTGTTGAAGGCCAAGAGCTTGATTTTGTACATGTATATATGCACATTATTAATAAAAATATAAACATCATCGCATGCAGACCGACCACGATGAATGAGTGATGGGGGACTAAGATTCCACAGAGTGGGAAAGGGATTAGGGGCTAGAAGGTGGGAAAAGGGACTAAGTGTTGAGCCTAGGGGTAAGTTCTTTTTGGAAGGACAAGCAACTTCCAAATGGAAGGAACGCATGCAGTTACATGGGTGACAAGTGTCAACCCAGGCGCATGCAAATAAAATGGCTGAGATGAACCATGTTGGGGGTTCCTCCTCTATTCTACCCGATCGTCTGAACCGTACATCCGTTGAACCAGAAGCCTGTATTGATTTTGGGGGAAAAAGTCTGTGTTTGTTCTAGAAAGAGGGTACACCCCTTCTCTATTCTAAACCGTGGAGTCAGAATCGACCCCTGCATGGACAACTCATCATGCATCCCTGAGAATCCAGAGTGTGAGTCTATCCCAAGTTGCTAGATTCAGAAACAAAAGTGTCATGTCCCTGCTAAGCCTGGTTATGCTATTGCACCTGTCTGTAGCTGCCCTGGGTGTTCATGTTTGGATTCCCGTTGACTGTGGTGGACGTGTAGTGTTTGATCCTATGTTTCTTGTTGGCCAGTCGTACAACACCCTCTCCAGGTGAGAGAGGTGGTTAAAGTTGGAAGAGCAGGTTGCTTGGCCTGTGAGCGACTCTCCCAAGAGAGAGAGTGCACAGAGGAAGGAGAGAACTCCTGGAAGGAACCCTGTAGCTTCCACAGAGCTCAGAGACTTCCAGTCCAGTCTATTGCTAAAACCCAAGGCAAGGAAAGTTAGCACCCGAAGGACTATCTAAGTGATGGAGAAGGTGTATACTCCTGGGGTGGAAAAGGCATGTGGGGAAGGAGAAACTGTGGGCAGTGAGTATGAGTGGTTCATGGGAGAGAATTCCTTCCTTGTGACCGAGTGTTTTCCCTATAACCTCAACATAGCCTAGGATTCCTTGCCTTGGGGTGGATCTTAGTCCCAGCTCGGGGGTGACCACTATTGAGTTTGATGAGTAGTGTGGTCTAAGGATGGGAGGTTCATGGAAGGCCTACACTGGGTTGGTGGAACTACCACCGTTTCAAAGATAAGTACTAGATGATGTTTTAATTACATTTCTGCATGTCTGTATATTTATATTTATCATGTATTCTGCTGTGCATATGAATTCATGTTAAAGCCATTGATTATTTATTATAACAGTAATTCTTATGTTTACTCTGAGTTTAAATGTGTTTCATTTGCTTAATTGCATGTTTTATATATAGAATTAAGTATGAGATTGTTATTCTGTGAAGTAGTGCCTGCCCAATTCAGAATGGTGGTGTTACAGTATGGTATCAGAGCGTTATAGTATGAAAGAGTGTTACAATATGTTATCAGAGCCAAGGCTTCGACGTTGAGCCTAGATGGGCCAGTTGAGTGGTATTTGGACCGAGGGTTTGAGGAGAAATTGTGTCTAGAGGACCAATTCCGGACCTTTGAATGCTCCTAAGTGTCAAGGAGTTACTTGACCATGGTACCAAGCTCAGGAGGTGTAGTGGTTTTATAAAACTACAGTCGGTGTGGTATATGGCCACAGGGAGAGAGAGAACTCCACACCAAAAGTGTTGCAGCCTTAGGATTTGTTTAGGAGGAAAGGAGAACCCTCATGACCGTCAGATCTGGAGAATGTGCACAAGGTTTAAAAAACTTTGGAGTTGAAAAGGAGTGTGGAAATCGTGATACGTGAAATCCCAAAGCTTATGAAGGATAGCGAGTTTCAAATACCAGAAATGTGCATTTCGTGAAGCAGCGGGCAAATCTGGACGACCAGAATCTGCATGCCCAGATCTATGGTTAGGGTTCCATTCCGGACCCCCTTTGCCTTTCTACCTTTAATAAGGGGGGGGGAGTCAGGAATGGGCGACTCTGTGTGGGTCCCCTGAAACGTCGAAAGGTTCTGCGTCGTAGATCTGAGAAAGGTTTGACCATTGGATCTCACTTGGAATGGATGTGGACACATGGGTGTGTACCACGTGCCAGTGGATCGAAAAGAAAAGCAAGAGTAGTGGACCCGATGATGTCACTGAAGGTGAGGTGGACCCTCCTGAACGTGCCACATGCCACCATGGTTTTGGGTAACAACTGTGCTATGTGGGCCCGGAGGGTAAAGTAAATTGGGATTTAGAAAGTTAGGGGGGTTGGAAATGAAAGCAAGTCTGGAAGCCTCAAGGACCAAAACCCCGAAACCCAAAGTCCCAAAATCTTCAGAGACGGAAGAACCGACTTGAAATCCTGAAATGATATACACCGTAGATCATAGGAGAGGAACTTGAACCATTGGATCATTTCAAAATTCGGGGATTGGAATGACGAGAGACTTGGAGTCACTACATCACGAACTCACGGTTACTGAAAACCCAAAACCCCGAAATACTGAAATGCCGAAAGGATCTGTATCATAGATCTGAGAGAGGTTTAACCATTGGATTTCACTTGGAAGGGATGTGGGTACATGGATGTGTACCATGTGCCAGTAGGTCGAAAACAAAAGAGAGAGTGGTGGGACCCGATGACATCACCATGGGTGACGTGGACCCTCTTGAGTGTGCCACTTGCCACTATGGATGTGGGAGACAGTTGTGCTGTGTGGACCTGGAGGGTAAAGGAAATATAATTTTCAAAATTCAGGGATTGTAGTGACAAGAAGTTGGGATTCATTGCATCGGAAGACCCGAAAACCAAAGTGCCAAAATCCTAAAATTTTTGAAGACAAAAGAACCATCGAGGATTTAACTGTTGGATCCTTGTGGACCAAAACTCTGAAAGTGAGTATGAGGGCCTCGTGGATCGAAACCCCGAAACCTAAAGTCTTGAAGTCCCGAAAATTGCAAAGCCAAACAGAGCTCAGAAAACTTAGTGGATTTGAAACGTTTTTCTTATTCACATTGGTTTATGAATGTTAAAGTTTTATTAAGGGTTTAAGGCCTAACAAACTTCGTTGACTACACATTGTGTGTGCAGAGTTCAACGAGTGTTAGGAAATTCATGAATCGATGCCGAGTATAGAAATGGAAGAGGTGCAGATTGCCTCCAATTCAGAAAATAAAAGAGAGGGAAGGAATGTCAGCTTGGGAGTCGAATGATAAAACTCTAATAGGCATGAAAAGGAGATGGATAAGGAAGGACATATGATGAAACTCATTGAAAGATTGTAGAAAGATGCCTAGGCTCACCGAGCTGATAGTTAAAAGCTCATGAAATTCAGGGATAGGCAGGGTCAATTCAACTTAAGGATGTTGAAGAGTCTGGAAAGAATAGAAAATAAATGGGAAAAGGAGAGTGACTCAAGAAAGACAAAGAGTCATAGGACCCCTAAGAGGAAAAGAAGATCAAAGAGTGTCAGGAGACATCATCGTCACTCCCCAAATCATTCCAGTAGGGAAGCACACAATATTTCAAGCCCATATCCTACTAGAAAGCACTAAAGATCTCTAGTGGATGAATTGAAAGGGGAGATGAATAAGATCAAGCCTCCAACATTCGATGGAGAACATAAAAAGGAGGAAGATGTTGAAACATGGTTTCTTGGAATGAGGAAATATTTGCAACTGCAGAATTATTCCTCTCATGTAGATGGAAGAATTATGATGTATCAACTAAAAGGAAAAGCATCCATGTGGTGGGATCAGTTTGTGCAGGTGCAGCACATTAGAGAGAATGATATCACTTGGAAGGAGTTCAAGGGGTATTTCGAGAAGAAATACCTGACTAAAAGATACTATGACAGAAAGATGAAGGAGTTCTTCAAACTCAAGATAGGCAACATGACCATTGATGAATACGAATGAAGGTTTTTGGAATTACTGAAGTATGTTCGATTCATCAAATATGAGGCTCTCAAGATTTAGAGATATCTTAGTGGACTACCACCTTCCATTAGTGACAAGATCCAGTATGATGATCCTAAGACTATGGAAGAAACAATAAGAAGGGAAAAATGCTTGTATGAACAACAAAGAGAAAGGCCTACTTTTCGAAAGGCTTGGGATGATCATAAGAAGTTCAGGAAAGAGCAGAGGTTGAAGGGAAACAAGCCTCCCTTTTTTAGAAATAGTCCTCAGGGATAGCCATCCTTTAGAGAGCCCAGGAAGGCTGAAGTGGGTGAACAAATGCCCAGACCGCCACCTATGGAGTGTTGGGGATGTAAAGGAAACCATAAGTACCGAGACTGCCCCCACAAAAAAGATAAAGCAAAAATCGTCCACAATGTTCAGCAAGCTGAAACAGTGGAGGATATGGGAAGAAGAATGCCAAGGATCTACATAGCCTTGGACAACAAGCAAGCAGAATTTCAATCACACATGATTGAAGTGGAAGGTATGATTAACAACCGACCATTTATTATTTTAATCAATTCAGGGGCTAGCCATAGTTATGTAGATCCTAGGGTGGTGGAATGTTTTCATTTATCAAGAAGCAAACATGAAAAGTCTTAGTTAGTGTAGTTAGCCACAGGAACCAAGAGGAAATTCGTTGAGTTGGTGAAGTCCTTTCCTATGGACATGAAAGAGCTAAGCACGAAGGCTGAATTGAATATTTTGCCTTTAGGATCCTATGATTGTTTAATTGGAATGGACTGGTTGGACCAACACCATGCTCTCTTGGACTATCGTAACAAGAGGTTTACATGTCTGGATGAGGAGGGGAATCAGAAAACAGTCCAAGGGATTGCTAGAGTTGTGGTTGTTAGAGAAATCTTAGCCATGCAGCTGAAGAAGTGCTACAGAAAAGGTTGTCAATTATTTACAGCCCATGTGGAGGAAGCATCCAGAGATGAAGTCTCAAGGATTGGATATCAGGAGGTACTCACAGAGTTCCTCCAAAGAGAGAAACTGATTTTTCTATAAATTTGATGCCTGGAACAGCTCCAGTGTCGAAAGCTCCTTATAGAATGAGTACGCTAGAGCTGAAAGAGTTGCAATTGCAGCTTGAAGAGCTTCTGAAGAAGGGGTACATTCACCCTAGCATGTCACCTTGGGGTGCCTCTATCCTATTCGTGAAGAAGAAGGATGAGACGTTGAGGTTGTGCATTGATTTTCGGTAGTTGAACAAGGTAACTGTCAAGAACAAGTATCCTCTGTCGAGGATCAATGATCTTTTCGATTAGTTGAAGGGTGAAAAAATATTTTCGAAGATAGATCTCAGATCAAGATATCACCAGGTAAGAATAAAGGATGAGTACATCAGCAAGACCACCTTTAGAACAAGGTATGGTCATTACGAGTTCACAATGGTGCCGTTTGGACTTTCAAATGCACCTGTTGCCTTTATGTGCTTGATGAATGGTGTATTCAGGGACTATTTAGACAAGTTTGTCATAGTCTTCCTGGATGACATATTGGTGTATTCCAAGTTAGAGGAAGAGCATGAGAAACACCTGAGACTAGTGTTGCAAGTGTTGAGAGGACATCGAATGTATGCCAAATTGAGCAAATGTTCATTTTACCAAAGGCAAATCCATTACTTGGGGCACATTATTTCAGAAGAAGGAATCGCTATGGATCCTAAGAAGGTTGAGGCCATCCGACAATGGTCAGTGCCAAGGAATGTGGTAGAAGTCAGATCCTTTATGGGTCTAGAGGGATACTATAGAAGGTTTATAGCAGGGTTCTCAAAGATAGCTCACCCTATCACTTCCTTGCAAAGGAAGGAGAAAAAGGTTTCAGTGGACTGAAGAGTGTGAGAAAAGTTTCCAGCGATTGAAGCAGTTGTTAACCAGTGCTCCAATCTTGAGGATTGCAGATCCAAATGTGGATTTCATAGTATGCATTGATGCATGCCAAGAAGGACTGGGAGGGGTCCTTAGTCAGAATGGATTTGTAATCTATTATGATTTCAGGAAATTAAAAGAGCAAGAAAAGAACTATGCAACCCATGACTTGGAGTCAGCAGCAACCGTTCACACTCTGAGGAAATGGAGACATTGCCTCATGGGAAGGAGGTTTGAACTTAGAACAGACCATAATGGTTTGAAATATTTGTTTTATCAGCCACCTTTAAATGCTAGACAAAGTAGGTGGCTGGAATTTTTGTGTGAATACGACTTTGATATCAAGCATATCAAAGGGAAGGAAAACAAGGTGGCTGATGCACTCAGTAGAAAGGTCCACCACTTACATGCTTCAACCATTAGCATGTACATGACTAATATTAAGGATAGAATTTTGGAAGATTCAAATGAAGATTTGCAGTACAGAGACTTGGTAGCAAATCTATAGCAGAGTGAGAGACTAGAGAAAGAGGAAAATTACACCTTGGAAGTTGAGGGAATACTTCTGTACAAAAATAGAGTGTATATACCCAATGTCCAAGGTTTGAAACTTGTGATTCTAAGAGAAATGCATAACATGAATTATGTTGGACACCTTGGATATCAGAAGACTATGGCAGCAGTCAAGAGCCATTACTTTTGGCCGAGTATGAAGAGAGAGATCACAGAATACATCGCCAAATGTATGGAATGCTAGAAAGTTAAGGCTGAGCATAGGAACCCAGTAGGGTAGCTATAGCCTTTGCCCATTCCTGAACGGAAGTGGGAAGTGGTGACCATGGATTTTATTACAAGATTTCCTAGAACAAGCAAGCAACATGATTCGATCATGGTTGTGGTGGAAAATCTTACAAAAGCTGCCCATTTTATTCCACTGAAAACCACTCACAAGGCAACAGATGTTACTGATATCTTCTTAAAAGAAGTGGCACTCTTGCATGGAATTCCTAAGATGATTGTGTCTGATAGGGACCCAAAATTCACCTCAAATTTCTGGAAAGGAATATTCAAAGGATTTAGAATGAATCTGAATTTTAGTACAGCGTATCATCCTGAGTCTGATGGACAGATAGAGAGGGTGAACAAAGTAATAGAGGACATAATGAGAATGTAGGTGATGGACAAACCATCAAGATGGGAAGACTACCTACATTTGGTAGAATTCACCTACAATAATGGGTATCATGCATCGTTGAAGATGATACCATTTGAAGCACTTTATGGAAGAAAGTGCAACACTCCAGTGAGCTAGGACAATCTAGCTGATAGAGCAGTAGTTGGGCTAGAGTTGCTCAAGGAGATGGAGGACCAAATGATAAAAATTAAGAAGAATTTGAAAGCTACCCAGGACAAGAAGAAAAGTTATTTTGATAAGAACAGAACCCAAAGAGAATTCAAAGTGGGTGATCATGTTTTCATGAAAGTGAAAACTAACAGGAGTTCCCTGAAGTTAGGAAGTTGCACCAAGTTGGCAGCTAGATTTTGTGGGCCATTTGAAATCCTGTAAAGGATTGGGCCAGTTGCATACATGCTTGCATTACCTGCATCTATGACTGTACATAATGTGTTTCATGTTCATTGATTAAGAAATATATACCAGATGGTAATCATGTTATCGATTGGAATGTGATTCAGGTGGAACAAGAAGGTGTCCTGCAAGTGCATCCTATGTGCATATTAGACAAGAAAAACAAACAACTATGGAATCTAGCTATAGGGATTGTAAATGTCTAGTGGACCTCGTACAGTCCTAAGGATGCGACATGGGAGCATGAAGATGTTATGCGGGCAGAGTACCCACATATTTTTGAAAATTTTGAAAAGATTGCAGATGCAGTGTCAAGTTTCACTGAGGACAGTGCAGAAATAAGGGGAGAGGGATTGTAATGTCCCCAAGGCCGAGCCCTGTTGTAAATCATGTTTATGAAATAAATTGTAATTATGTTTTTATAGGCTGGTGAGCCAATTTAATATAAGCTGGTGAGCTTATGTGATTATTAGGCTAGAGAGCCTAAGTGTTGAAGGCCAAGAGCCTGATTTTGTACATGCATCTATGCACATTATTAATAAAAATATAAACACCACCACATGCAGACTAACCACAATGAATGAGTGATGGGGGACTAATATTCCACAGACTGGGCAAGGGATTAGGGGCTAGAAGGTTGGAAAAGCGACTAAGTGTTGAGCCTAGGGGCTTAAGTTCTTGGGAATAATATTTTAATATTATTCCAAAAGACATGTGAATAATATGTTTTATCCTAAGTTCTTTTTGGAAGGACCAAATGGAAGGAACGCATGCTGAAGGAACACATGCAGTTGCATGGGTGACAAGTGTCAACCCAAGCACATGAAAATAAAATGGTTGAGATGAGTCATTTTGGGGGTTCCTCCTCCATTCTACCTGAACGTCTGAACCGTACATCCACTGAACCAGAAGCCTGTGTTGATTTTGGGAGAAAAAGTCTGTGTTTGTTCTGGAAAGAGGGTACACCCCTTCTCTGTTCTAAACCATGGATTCAGAATCGACCCCTGTGTGGACAACTTGTCACGCATCCATAAGAATCTAGAGTGTGAGTCTATCCTGGGTTGCCAGATTGAGAAAATGGAAGTGTCCCATCCCTACTAAGCCTGGTTATGCTATTTCACCTATCTGTAGCTGCCCTGGGGTGTTCGTGTTTGGATTCCCATTGAATGTGGTGGACGTGTAGTGTTTGATCCTATGTGGCTTGTTTTCTATTCATACAACACTCTCTCCATGTGAGAGAGGTGGTTGAAGTTGGAAGAACAAGTTGCTTGTCCTATGAGCAACTCTCCCAGGAGAGAGAGTGCGTAGAGGAAGGAGAGAACTCTTGGAAGGAACCCTATAGTTTCCATAGAGCTCGAAGACTTCCAGTTTGGTTTGTTGCTGAATCCCAAGGCAAGGGAGTTTATCAACCGAAGGACTATCTAGGTGACAGAGAAGGTGTATACTCCTGGGGTGGAACAGGCATGTGGGGAAGGAGAGTCTGTGGGTAGTGAGTATGAGTGGTTCCTGGGAGAGAATTCCTTCCTTGTGACCAGGTGTTTTCCCTGTAACCTCAACCTAGCCTAGGATTCCTTGCCTTGGGGTGGAGCTTATTCCCATCTCGGGGGTGACCAATATTGAGCTTGATGAGCAGTGTGGTCTAAGGTCTAAGGCTGGGAGGTTCGTGGAAGGCCTACACCCGGTTGGTGGAATTACCATCGTTTCAAAGATAAGTACCAGATGATGTTTTAATTATGTTTATACATGTCTATTTATTTATATTTATCATGTATTCTATTGTGCATACGAATTAATGTTAAATCCATTGATTATTTATGATAGCAGTAATTCTTATGTTTACTCTGAGTTTAAATGTGTTTCATTTGCTTAATTGCATGTTATATATATAGAATTAAGTATGAGATTGTTATTCCACGAAGTAGTGCCTACCCGGCTCGGAATGGGGGTTTTACAGTATGGTATCAGAGCGTTACAGTATGAAAGAGTGTTACACTGTATGGTTGGAGCCTTAGGTAAACTAAATCACCAAACTCAAAAGTACGTTCAACCCTGTGTTTATCTACTTGGACCTTCTGCTAGTTCTGTGCCCTTTGTAAATGATCCTTCAGCTCACTGAGGATATATTGACTCTATTATACCTAGTCCTGTACCATCGGGTCCCTGCTATCACCAAAATAAATTTCTATGAAAGAGAGTGGATCATAACTGTACAATGCCCTGAATGGGATCATGCCTATGGACATGTGATCAGTGGTGTTGTAGCAGTATTTCCCCAAATGTAGCCATTTGGCCCATGCCTTATGTTTCCCTACCACATAATTCCTGAGATAGACTTCCACCCATTTGTTGACTATTTCGGTCTTCCTGTTCGTCTGAGGATGATAGATTATACTAGGAGTCAAGGTCATACCAACTAGCTTGAAGAACTCCTGCCAAAATGTATTCATGAATATGTTATCCCTGTCACTAACAATGGTTTTGGGTATCCCGTGAAGTCTGAAGATCTCCCTGAAGAATATTTCAAACACCTATGTTGCACTGAAGTTTGTAGCAATGGAGAAGAAGTGTGAAAACTTTGTCAACTTGTCCACCACAACGAAAATACAATCCTTCCCCTGCGCTTTGGGCAACCCTGTGATGAAATCCATGGATATGCTTTCCAACTTGTGCTCTGGGATGGGTAGGGTTTGTAGCAATATTGTCGGGTGAGTGTGCTCATCCTTATTCTCATGGAAAGTAGTACACTCCTTGACATGATTCATCACATCATACTTTAGGCCCTTCCATGAGAACCTCTCCCTCACCTACCTATATGTCTTTCCAATCCCTTGGTTCCTTTCCATCAATGATTCATGATATGCCTACAATACTTTGGCCTTGAAGGCCAATTTTGGAACCAAAAATATTCGACCCTTATAATAGATGATGCCATCAATGATCCCGATGTTATCGTCCTATATTTTCCCATCCATTACCTGACAAGCGAACTAATTTTCCAAGTATTCCATCACTAAGTGGTCCTTCCAATGGACTGACACATCTGTTATGGAATAAATTGATGGCCTTCTGGACAATGCATCTGCCACCACATTGTTTTTCCCTTTGATGAATTCAATGTCAAATTCATAGACCTATATTTTTCTTACCCATTTTTGTTGCCTTTCATTTAAGTCATTCTGCTCCAAGAAGTACTTAAGACTGTTATGATTTTATTTAACCACAAACCGTGAACCTACCAGGTATTGTTTGAATTTGGCCAAAGTGTACATGATGGCCAGCATATCTTTGTCATTAATGGTGTAAAGTAAATCAAGTACCCTAAGTTTTCAGATATCATAGGCAAGAGGGTGCCTATTTTGCATTAGTATGACCCCAATACCTTCTCATGAGGCATCACACTCCAAGGTGAAAGGTTGGCCAAAATCTACTAGGGATAAGAATGGGCATGTGCTCATCACATTTTTCAGCTTGTCGAATGGGAACTGGGCCTCCTCACTCCATTTGAAGGCTCCCTTCTTGGTCAAATTGGTTAAAGGTGCATAAAGCTATGAGAACCCTTTGAAAAACTTCATGTAGTAAGTGAAAATGCCTAGAAATCCCCTCAACTCTGTAAGGGTTTTAGGTGCATGCCACTCCATTATGGCCTGAATATTCTCCTGATGTACCTGTACCCCCTTAACTCCAATGATTTTTTCCAAGTAAAGAACCTCAATCATTCCAAATTCACATCTGGACTCCTTAGCATACAATGATTACTTCTCCATGGTAGACAGAATCTGATACACATGTCGAAGGTGTTCCTCCCATGTCTTTCTATAAATGAGAAAGTCATTAAAGAATACCAAGAGATGCTTCCTCAATTGTTTGTTGCAGACATGGTTCATACATGATTGGAATGTGGATGGGGAATTGGTTAACCCAAATGAAATCACTAGGAACTCATAGTGACAACAGTGACACCTGAAAGCAATTTTTGGGATGTCCTCCTCCCTCATTTTGATTTGATGGTAGCTAGAGAGTAGGTCAATTATTGTGAAATAGATAGCCCCATGAAGTTCGTCCAACAACTCATCAATTTGTGGCATGGGATACATGTTTTTTATTTTTTTCTTGTTTAATGCCCGAAAGTCAATGCACATGTCCATGGTCCCATCCTTTTTCTTGACCAACACTACTGAAGAAGCAAAAGGGTTGGAACTCAGTCTGATGTGTCCTATATCCAATATCTCTTTGATGGCCTTCTCTATTTCATCCTTGTAATTCTTCAGGTGTCTGTAAAGTGTGGTAATGACTGGATTTTCTCCTACCTCCAACTCAATTATGTGCTCAAATCCCCTGTCTGGTTGTACACCTAGTGGAATAGGTCCAAACACCTTACTGTGTTTGTTAATGATCTCTTGAATCTCCGGTGTGTAGTGAAATTTCCCCTTTTTTTCCACACCTGCCGAAATATTTCACTCAGTTGCATACACTACCTCTTCTCTCCTGAAAATGGCCTCCATCCTCTTGACCGTAACTACATTGGTTGAGTTACCTATCATTCCTCATAGAACTACCTTTCATCCACCCTCCTCTGTGAAATACATCTCCATGGTATTGTAGTTGGTGGTGATAGGCCCCAACGTACTGAGACACTAAGCTCCAAGCATTATGTTTGTGTCTAGAAGGTCCATCACATAGACATCCTATACCAAATCATGCCTATCCAATGTAAGATTTGTGCCTGGAATGTACTTGTTACAAGGCATGGTGCTTTCACCTGCTACCTCCACCTTGAACCCTTCAAATTCAACCATGGGTATATGCCTCCTATGTAGAAATGTTGAGTCAATGAAGTTGTGAGAAGATCCCCCATCAATAAACACTAACACATTTTTCCCCTGTAAGACTCCTCTCATCCTGAAAGTGTTGTACTTGGGAGCCCCACTGATGGATTCCAATTTGGCTCTCTCCTTAGTAGTACTGTCATGATCTATGGCCTCCTCATCTTCAGTCTCTGTGGTGTCTTCCTCCATGTTCTATATGTGGCCGAAATCCTCCTCCTCCTCATTGTCTAAAGTCACCTCTATGTAGTGAACTTGGCCATGGCCCATACATTTGTGTGATGAGTTCCATGACTCTTTGAAAGTGTAGCATAGTTGCTTCCTCCTCAATTCCATTCTGATATTCTCATCCAACCTTCCTCTTCCCCTATCCAACCCCTTTGGGTCACGTCCTCCTGGGTTCATTGGAGGTATCTGATCTCTTCCTCCTGTGTTAAGAGGTGGTCTAGGCACAAATTTCGGCTTTGCAGCTAGTTTTAGGTCTCTCGTCTTCTAGATAGCATCCTGTAGGTTGGTAGGTTTAAAATCCTTTACGCAACCCTTCAAGGTTTCCTTCAACCCTTCGGTGAAGAGAATAATGAGTCTAGTCTATTACACATCCTGCACCATGAATGCTAGCCTCTGGAACTCCTTAATGTACACCTCTACTGCTCTTGTCTATATGAGCTATGTGAGCTCCCATAAATGTAACTCAGGATCCCCCTGGTCAAACATATCAATGAGTCTCTGAGTGAACTCTGTGTATGCCACTATATGATTGTGGCTTAGTGTGGCCAATCCATGATACCACCAATCATGAACTTTTCCATCCAAGTACATGGTGGAAAACTTGATGGCTTCCATCTCCCTCATGGAGTTAAGCTATAGATAAGTGTCCAACTTTTGTACCCATGCCCATGCTGTCATATCGGTCGTACCATCAAAGTATGGAATATCCATATTCCCATCTCTATGCTCAAACTCATAGTTTCTCCTGTGGTTCGGCCTAGGCTTGCTTCTGAATTTGAGTTGGAAATATTGATCTAGGGACATCTGCCTCTAAATCGTTATACTCGAATCATTGTACTCCCTGGTACATTGTGCCATCTACTCAACAAGGTCATCCACCGGTTCATGATGTGCATGTTCATATGTGAATGTGGGAAAGAATTGTCTAGGAGTAGCCCTTCTACCATCTATGAGCGTGGGTAAGTATGGTCTAGGAGTAGCCCTGCTACCTATCTGTCCATGTGGTGTGCTCCCTCCATTTCTTCCCTCAGATTGATGATAGGGAATATGTTCTGAATTATACCTATTTCCTCTGTGAGACCCACCTATCTCCCTGTTGTCATACGTTTCTGGACCTTTCCCTTTGTGAGTCATATGCAACAACATATTGGCTATCCTTTTCTAGTTCTTGTCTACCTTCCTCAGGTTCTCATATACCTTCCTCAAGGTCTCAGTGATTTTGGTTTTTCCCTTACAGTTTTCCTTATAGTTCTCCTGTAAGTGGATGACTAGTTCACTTTATATTTGGTTTATGGATTTATGAAACTCATGTGCTAAGAAATCCAATCCCTCGGGCTCAACATGATCACATGAACCCTTGATCTAGGCCTATGTTTCACTTGCCTGTTTCTTCCTTTGGCCCATATAATTAACATTGAACTTATCCATGCACTAATCCTCAAAGGATGGGAGGATAAGGGCTCTGATACCATTGTAATGTTCCGAAGCCAACTTTTTCACTTGGGAACACTAGCTAACCACTGAACTAATTGTTTGACTATTTGAGTTTGCAGGATGGCCACCAATATTTTGGACTTAGGGTTTTATTCAATTATTCAGTAGATTTTAATCAATATATATTCATTACCATGCAAGATCACATCAATACACAAGATATGAAACCACAATGCATAGATATGACCTTTATTTATGAGAAGCAAGAACCTGATACAATATAGAAGAATATCTGTAGTAACATCATATGGATCCTAGATAAATATATGAGCTACTACAAAATGCTCCTGGAAATACGAGATAAGCCTCCCAAAGGTTGAATGCAAGATGAGAGATCCAATACAAAAAGCTAGGATTTTTCACAACCCTCTAGCTGATGGTACATCCTGATGAAAGAATATGAAGACCAAGGGTTCATCCCTCCTGAATAATTTCTAAAAATGCCACCAAACTCCACCAAGAGATAGATCATGGCAAGGGAAACCCCCTCCTGAAGTATCAATCCCAAATACCAAGTCTTCCTCCACCAACTGCTGCAACCATAATCAGGTATGGCCCTCCTAGAATCCTAAATATGCCCAATAATTTGGCCTGGGTGAATGAGGCCTCCAAATCACCTGAAACTCTCTAGGATGATAGATTGGGCAGCCACAAGCCCCTAGAAGAAGTATCAAGATCATATCTGAAGTAGATCCTCCTAGATATAAGAATCTTTGAATCATCAAGATGACCTCCTTCCTTCAAAACTGTCCCAACCTATAGATAATAACCTGGTCATAGTAACTTCTCAAGAAGGCCTCCAAAAACATAAGCCAGTTCCTGCAAGAAAAACGCAGTTGCTAGAATCTCCAAAATCCCTCTCAAATAGCTAGATCGAATTGTTCCTCAAGAAATGGTGCACCCCTACTGGAAAACCCTAACTGGTACAACCCTGCTGATCTCCTGAATAGATGATGAGTGTAAAATGATGTGGGTGGATTATTTCATCCCCGAGACCAAGATTGGAACAAGGTGAGTGGAATATTTCACCACTGAGTTGCTCTCTAGGGTTTGTAATCTCAAAACCCTCAAAACTGTGTGCTCAAGAGCTCAACAAGAAAAATACCAAATATCCAAGATGAAATGAAAGGTGCGCCCTAGCATTTCCTTTATACCTCCATTATGTTTTCTTGTTGAGTTAATTGAACCCCTAGGTTCAACTCCTAACTCAACCTCCAACATTCTAATTCTTCACTAAGTTAATTTTTTCCCTTTTTCCTAAGTCAAATTCAAAATACAACATTAGTTTGGTTGAATCTTCCCCATGTTGTGTGAGACTATGGTCTAGTGGGGTTGTCTAGACCACTAAGTCTTTCCATACCTCTTCATTAAGAGGTGGGGGACATTACATATCACTCCCATGCAAACCAATTTCAAGTTAATAAAATATGATGATTCAAAGCCTACAGATCAGAGGAAACACATGTGAATGATTGGCAGCCTACTATATGTGACAACATCCAGACCAGATGTAATGCAAAAAGTTGGACATGTGGAACGAATTCAAGAAGAACTAAAGGAATCACATGTATTAGCAGTGAAGAGAATTTTTAGATATCTCAAAGGAACAAAAGATTTTGGATTATGGTATCCAAAAGGAAATGATCTATCTCTTATTGCCTACATAGATGTAGATTGGGAAGGTTGTATTGATGACCAATGAAGCACCAATGGAGAAATTTTCTACTTGGGTGAGTGTTTAGTATCATGGCTAAGAAAGAAACAATCATCAGTACCTCTATCTACAGCCGAGGTAGAGTATATTGCAGCAGTAGCATGTTGTACACATGTTCTTTGGATGAAACAAACTTTGACAAATATACAGCTTGAGTATGATGAGACCATTCCTATCTATTGTGATAATACAAGCACCATAAGTATCTCAAAGAACCCGATGATGCAATCCAATATGAAGCACATTCCAATCAAGTATCACTTTCTACTAGAACAGGTTGCTTAAAAGAACATCAGAGTTGAGTATGTGGGCACAAAATAACAAGTGGCAAACATCTTTACAAAACCACTTCCACGGGAAACCTTTGAGTATCTTCGCCAGAGACTAGGATATATTTCTACTCCAAAATGAATGATTTTGAATGCTTATCTTATATGTCTTAGATGTACATGAGGAAGCACCATAAAGAGGACAGTTTACTCAAGGGGAGAAGCCTCAGATGGAAAGATACCTTTGCCATTTATGACAAAGGGAGAGAGATTCATCATATGCAAAGGACAGAGACATGGTTCCTATTAGTATCCAGATACTAAATATTCAATTTTCTCCTTGTTGCAGGAATGGGGTTATTCTTGTAGCGCCAAAAAGTGTCTTTTGGCCAGTGTCATACTTCTAGTTTTTCATCAAAGCTCTTGTCGATCACTTTTACCTGCATTCCAAAACATTATCAGTATTTCCTAAACCCTAGTTTTTTATGCCTTCTTTGTACCTTGAAATGAAATGTATATTCTGATTCTAAAAAATTCCTAAGCAAAAGTGGTGCGTGTTTTTAGAAGGATAAACATTAGACTGCACCATTTAGAATCCTAAGTTTACGTTATCATCCTATCTATTCTTTGTTGATAAATATGTGTAAACATTTCCATAGATAAAGATCATATATAGTTGAGTCAAAGTCACACTATATATCAAGTTACCCACACCTACCAAAGCACACAGGCCCAATTCTCATTGCCAAGCCACGGGTTAAAATTTTATGCCCAATTCTTATGACCTCCATGTAATACACCAAGTTACAGCCACGCAAAATGAATCAAATCCTTGTCAATCCATTTGGCATGTGTTATGACCAAAAAGAGACCTCATCAACAAATAGGAAGAGATCTTGTTAACAGATCCTTGTCTTAACGATTGAGTAGGTGTTAAATCTCCCAATGCTATCTCAAAGCCAATAAGGTTTTCAGGGAGCAATATGGCCAAGATTTGTCAAGTTTTTCTAGATAAACGCTATGAAGAAAATGAAGAGGTGTTAGATAGAATAGGGGTTGTATTAAGTATTTCCATTTGGGGTTAAATTCAGCATGCCCAATGGTGAAGAGATTGAAGATCAATTTCTCAGATGGAGTCCTGAGATTGAGCTTCTTCCTCCCTTTGTAAAGAGACCTCATCCTAATAACTCCACTGATTTGTCCGATGAGGAGTCATTTTATTCGCCTCGATGTCTATCCACTTCCTCATCTCGGAGACACAGTGGGAGTCATCTGTCATCATCAATGTGTAAGAGGATATTTTTCTCATCCATCCCAACGTCCTTCAACAGTGAAATCACCATGGTCTACATGTTCCTATTCTTCATCTGCAACAACTTCAACACCATATTCTCCTTCTCCATTGGATAGTACTCCTTCTCCTTTGTATATCACTCCTTCTCCACCAATTACCCCAACTATTCTACCACATCCAATACGAGCACATTCGCATTCACCTCGTCATCAATTTTCTCACCATGTTTTGTCATCATCCAAGCTAGCAACAAATTATAAAACACAGCCACCAACTACTCCTCCTCATCCTACCCACCATATCTATGCAATTTATTCAAATAGCTTGGTTCATATTTTCAAATATAGAAGAATGAAGCAATTCCATAACCAAGCATAGTTGGAATATGAACAGATTCTTGATTTGAATCTTAGTGAGGTTATCATGGAGGAGATTGCATTACGACTATTATCCTCAAAAGATAAGGTTGGAGGTCATCAAAGCAAGAAATCTCTTCATGTATATGTAGGATTGGAGGTTGAGAGAGAAACTATATTTTACAGGAAAGGAAGGCTCTATTTGAAATGCCAAAGGAAGTTTTTCTTGGGACAAGAGACTCTGAGAGAAATGGGAACCTTCTTGGTACATCCTATGTATAGTTTTTCCATAGGATGCCTACATTTCATTCTCCAATGGTTTCTGCTACCTCAACAGGCAGCAGTTCAATATTTCTAACTCACACATCTTGGGAGCAGTTTGAACCCACCACAGGGGTAGGTGAATCTGCAAATTCAATCATTTCTCAATGTGGCAAGAATAACCAAGAATTTTGAAACACAATGGCAGTGCACTTACCTAGGCTTAGACCGGAAGAGCACACGTCTGAACTCCAGTCACCTCAGCTTC
>CBVK0102084822.1:0-15820 GCA_900067695.1 Picea abies | reverse complement strand
ATAAAATGTATTTTGTGGGTTTTTTAAGCCCCCTTTTCTCGCATTTTCACCCAAGGGTCAATTCCTAAGGGAAAACACCCTTTTACAAATATATGTGCTAATAATTAGTGTGAGGATTAGCTCCCAAGGGAGGAGGATATCCTTGTTGAGAATATGTTGGTGCTTCAGGCATCTGAGTTCCACTAGGATGGTAAACCTGAAAGGGTGGTCCCATAGTCATTTGTTTATTGATAACTTGAGCTGAAGGAGTATATGCATGGAAAGGTTGGCCAATAGGCACTTGATTTCTACCAACCCCACCAACTTGAGGTAGATTTTATGGAGTTATTTCCTTTCTAGGGAATGAAACACCACTAAATAATTGGGTACCAGTGGGTTGCATAAATCCTAATTGGGAGGGTCCTCCAATGGGGTTTCCTATAGAAGGTTGTTGACCAATAGGAGGTTGTTGACCAAAAGGAAATTGTTGACTGAGATGAGGTTGTTGATAGAGAGGAAGTTGTGGACCAAGAGGAGGTTGTTGACCAAAATGAGGATAAATTTTGGAAGGATAACTCCTAATAGGAATTTTTTTTCGAAAAGAAAGATTTATCCTAGTTAACGCGGGTTGCCCCAAAGCAGGAAAAGATGGTCCTACAAAATCCTCTCCCGCTAGTAGGAACATATACTACAAAATATTGACTAACATTGAAAGGAATAGATATCCCTACTTACGATTGACTAACGTTCAAAGATACGGATGGTCGTACAGACAATTGGATTGGAACAAAAATCCCACTTGTCAAACTAGGTTGTTGAATAGATTCAGAAGTAACATTAGTTTGTGAGGTATGTACCATACTTGAAAGAGACATACTAGACGAACTAGGCATACCAATTGACCAAGGAGGGTAATGAAAAAGTGAGGCATCAGTTGAAGCTCTAGAAAATGTTCCACTGAGTGATTGATACATAAGAGGTATGGAACATCCACCAAAATCATAAGATACTCTAGATCCACTGTGTACAGAAGTTCCACCTATAGTAAGAGGTGAGGTTTGTATTTTGATACTTATTGATGTAGATTATGTATATCTTGACTGATCCATGGTTTACCTAGTGAGAAAATATGATGGTGTACATAAAAATAGAGTTCGACGATCATAAATTAAAGATTGATACCAAGCGTTTTCCTGCCAAGGAGATACAAATGGTGTAGGTAATTGGATAAGAATAGGTCCTTCTAAATATGTTAAAGGTGGATTAAAATGAAGATGACTCTCTCCTAGGATATCTTCTACATTAACAAGACCAACCTATGAAGAGATAGACTCATGAGAACTAGCCTGTATAGAAGTTAATTCCAACCTATTGGAAATGATAGATTTTGGAGGAGTTACAGGTGATGGGATATATATGGAACTTGGCAAAGGAAATTCTCGTTGAGGACTATAAATTGAAGGTGTCGAAACTAAACTTAGTGAAAGAAGAAAATTCTCAAGTATTCCAGGTTCAATAAGTTCAAATCCAACAAGTTCAAGATCAACAATCTATGTGCTTTCAATCTCAAGTTCCTCAAGTTCTAAAGTTTTAGTTTGTACTACCTCATATTCTTCTAATTTTTCAAATAGTTATGTGTTTTCCAGTTATATAGTTTCTGGTTGTGTAGCCTCAATGTCTAAATTTTTAGGTTGTGATACTTCCGATAGTTCAGAGGGTAAACCTTGCATTCTACAAGAAAGACGAAGATTTCCTTCCACTGTAAATTTTACTAACAATTACCAATTATACCTATTCTCTACTAGGGAAAACAAACAACACTCGCTAAAAATTCTAGGAATCAAACACAAAAACAAAAGGTATACTCACAATGACACACTAGTTGGTGATGAAATCCAACATCGTGATATCAACATGAGAAGGGGCGAGGATAGAGTGGGTGGAACCATTACATTGGTGATCTGCTTAAGAGACTTACACCCTGGTGAAAGTTTCCTCACGGTAAAACCATGGGTTACCCTCCAAGGAGGAGCTTGAGTGAGTTTGACCAATGTTTGTCCGAGGTATAAAAATTATTTCCCCTTCGTCGTCACCTTGTGTATAAATCCTAAAGATAAAATCCACTAAGGTTACCACTTACAACAACAAAATTATTGGGAAACAATCGACATTCAGGTATACACGCAAGGGTAGGGAAATTAAGACCAGGAATCCCCTTGAGATTTTACATGTGGACCATGCCACCAAGACCAACAAAGAAAGGTTAATTACTCTATTGGCCCCAATGTGACCTTATGATTGACTCTTGTGTGAGAAGGGCTACCCAGAATAATGCTGTGGAAAATGGATTTCTCTCCCTATCTCATGATTCTAATTTTGTTTTTATCTTTGGAGAGTTAACCTCAACACCTATTCCAAATCCCTACAACTAATCTAATGTTGGTTTACTACCAATCAAAAAATCTTGAATAAATTTGATTAGTGTTGATTTTATGGCTATTGTTTACTAAAGAGGAAAAATGGCATGGATAAGATGATCTTTTGACCAACTCGAAATAATGCAAAGAGATGAAAATGCAATATTTCACTTCAATGAAAGATATATTACGAGAGGGAGAAAACATTTATATTCCTGAGTGCACAATGTTCCAAATTTTCATAAATACCAAGAAATTTACTACTCAAAACAACTAAAAATGACCTCCAATTAATGCAATGCAAGAATCAAAGATTTTTTTTTCAAAGATAAATCTAAATAGAAAAGAAACAAATTTCTTTAAAATAAAAAGTAATCCGGGCAGTGTGTAAATGTTTTTTGTTTTGGAAAATAAAGTATTCAAGAAAAAGAAAAAAAACTATATTTTCACCTAAAAATCCAAAAACAAAGAATTGGGTAATAGCAATAAAAAGCAATACTGAAAGACACTCGAAAAAAATGCCAAGAGATTATACCCCTTTCAGAAGTAAGCAAAAATTGTCAAAACAAAGATAACAATAGAAAAAAATTCAATAATGAAACAAATGGTTAAAATCAAACTTTAAAATTGTCAAGAAGACTGTTAAGAAAACCTAAAATTCACGGCAAGAGACAGATCTTGAATCTAGAAAGGAAATATTAAATAAAATGTGTTCTTGTAAGTAGTGTCGCAAACTACTGTGCAACACAGTGCAACAAGAGAGTGTCGCAGACTGTAGGCCGGTACAATGCAACAGTGTCGCTCTGTGTCTCAAATGGAGGGTGTGACGGTTAATAAAACTTGAAAAACCAAAAATTTATGGAAAGTTTCCAGTGAATTTCAAGGTCTAATGCTCAAACAATATTAGGTAATGACTTAGATAGCTAAAACAAGGAAGGGAATCAAGACCAAAAGAACAAATCTCGAGGATTCATTCCCCAGTGGAGTCGCCAATTTTGTTATCATAAAATTAATCAATGCGAACACAGATCAATCTCCCTAGCTTGGGAACCCAAAGCTAGAACAAAACAACATAGAACATATTACTTTCCTTTGATTCATGTAATCGAAATACTACTGACAAGTAAGGACTCATACCTTTTTATTGACGGTTGTCCTCACTAATTGTATATCTTAGTTTGATTCAAAGGTTTTTGAATGGAAACTTGTATAATAAAACAAGATAACCATTGAAAGAAACAATAGTACTTTGACAAGTCTATAAAAATGACCAAGGAGAAATGTAATAAAGACAATTTACAATGAATAATCTTTATAGGAAAGGAAACATGTTACTGCATTAATAATAATGAAAAAGTTACAACCAGTGCCTTGGTGTTGTGGGGCTCTTTCCAACAGTTCATTGCTCCAATACCCACATTGCTTCCATGATTTCCATCACCATTAATTGAATACTTTGACACAATAATCTCTCAAGGCCAAAGAACAATCTTCTTATCACAAATCAGAAGTTAAATCTATCAACCAATATTCCCTACTAGTTATTCTCCATTAGCTATTAACATTTTCTCATGAGAGAAGTCTCATTTTATAGATTGAAGAGAAGGTTAGGATAATAGGTTAGGATCTCCCCAAATTAGGAGTACGGGTGAGATCCAAACTAATCAAAGGATACCTCATATATGAAGCTTCTCTTCTAGAAACTTTTTGAATTTCTTCTTTTTCCTCCCTTTCAAACAATGTCACACCCTATGAACTAGCAACATGAGACACTAGCTCATGTTGTGGTTGTGAAACATGTGACACTTTAGAGTGTTGCATGTTGCATTCATGAAACATGTGATACTTTCACAAAAAGTATTTTTAAAAACATTTTGGCTTATTTCAAGGAAACGTCTTGCTTCAGTGATCATGGCTTTTAAACTTTGGATGATGGAAAGTAGGTGAACATTATCAGTTGCGAGAAAATAATGTGTAAAAATGTGAAACACATGGAGGCTATAAAGACTTAATGATTCAACCCCTTATATAATTCATGAAATAATTAAAATTTTGGTAGCCCAATAATCATCAAGTCATCGCCCAGTAAGTGTCCAGTCAACAACAAGCCAGCACACAGTCATAGACCACATGTCACAATATGATAGTATGACACATGTCATAGTGTATCTAGTTTCCATGTATCATCATATAAGTGGAGGTTTCCATGTGTCATCATATAAGTGGAATCATACAACTTAGGAATGAATGGCTAAGTAAGGGAGATGGAACGAGAGAGGGGGAGGAAGGTTGTGAGGGAGGTGAGGGAGAAGAGGGAGTGAATATCATAGTGAGATCATGCATGGTGAGGGAATGTGGGAGAGTAGGCCCATAGGTTTTCATGTAGTAGTGAGGGGAATGAATAAATGGTTAATTATGGGAGAGAGAGTGAGGAAGGTCATGAGAGGGAAGAGAGAGGGGAAGAACAAATGGTTAAGTGTGGGTGAGTGGGGAGAGGGATGAATGGATAAAGGAGGAAGGGAGTACGGTGAGGAGTGATAGAAGTGGGGTGAGGGAGGAGAGGAAATTAGTTTCACAGGTCAACATGAAGAGGAGGTAAGGGGGGAGTAAGGAAATAAGTGAAGGAGAGGCGAAGTAATAAAATGCAAAACTAAAACTAAGTACAGGAAGTGGGAGAGTTAAAACCATGAAAATGTATGGAGCGAAAAATTAAGAATATGAAACAAGAAAATGAGACTAAGTCGAGACTTAGTCTTAAGTGATAAGAACATATATCAGAAAAATAAGTGTGGTTCCAAGAATATTTTAGTTATGTTGCACATGGAAAAAGGTGTTTTTTTGGACATTTAGATAAAAACTTGGATATATTGAGCATAAGAACTCAGATTTTGAATCCGAAAATTGTGTCACGAATATTAGACTGAGGGATACACAATGAACTGATATTGTACCAAAATTTCCTTCTTCTGATATGGAATTATTTTATTATCCAACTGATATTGTACCAAAATTTCCTTCTTCTGATATGGAATTATTTTATTATCCCAAGAGTAGGAAACCAAGGTGATCAAATATTTTGATCAACAATCATCCAACATAAGGAAGAGCACAAGGCCAAAGATTTGGAAGAACTTGAAAAAAATATTGAAAGGAACCACAACCAAGTACATCTCTCATGTGTACCAAATGGAATATAGAATGAAAGTGACCCTATGAATAGAAGCTAATAACGAAAAATGTTGACAGTTGAGTAGAAACCGCCAATGGGGTCAAATGGAATCCAAGGTATTTCATGAATCCCAATGTGTGAATAATGTTCTTGTTTTCGAAAAAAAGGGAAACCACTTAGTCTAGGACCAATGATGGAATTCCATTTGTTGATCACAAATTCACCTATCAATGATGTAAATAGGGCCAGGGTGAAACTCTATGTCAGACTCTTAGAGCAATGTGTCATAGTCGATAATAGTTGACCCAACAAAATGAAGTCAATGGGGACCTTCCATACTAGCATGAGTATAGGAAAAGCATGTTTGTCGATTTTAAGAAGTACTTGAAATATGGGAAGCCTGAATTGCAAAGTCAGGAATTTTGAGGAACAGTTAACATAGGATAAAACTTCCCTTGAACAAAATCATGACATGATAAAGTGACATAGGAAGCATGGAATGAAAGATGAACAATGACATAAGTCTACAATATAGGAGATATTGTTAGACTCTCCATAGTGACTGGAATAATAGCCAGTCGAAGGAGTAAAACTCAGTGTAACTGGTTCAGTTTCCTAAATCCATACTAAACCCAAAATGTTGAGACAGACTCAAAACTTTATGCTTTGTTCAAGGGAAACTTGATTACTACTAAAATAGTGAATATAAGACTCTTTCCCATTTTATTTTTTTGTTATTTGATTTTTTTTTCTTTTTCATATTAGAAAGCATGAAAAAAGAACAAAATTATGCTATAGTACATTGTAGGAAACGAGTGTAGTGGGAAAGTGAACTAGTTCTAGGTGCAAGGAACATACCTATGATCAATGCAAGGAAACAAGTGTAGAAAATGGAAACTCAGGGGAATATTTCCTCCAGGGATACATGTGTCAAGTCACAAAGGAAAATATTGCAATGCTAGAAACAAATGAGAATGCATAATAAAGAGGTTAAGCAATAACACACTTAAGTCAACATTAGACCCAAAAGTGTAATTGGTATATATTTATTGTAATTACAAATCAACACAAAAGTATGGGAGCCCCATAGGAAATAGCCAAAAAAAAATTGAGAAGAATATGAGGTTTCAATGCAATTTCATGGTGGGACTAAACATGAATCTCGAGCCTATGAAGATACTTTGGCATGGCCACCAAAAGGAAAGATAAAGGTGTTATCTAAGATTCCCATGAGCAGTAAGCTCGACCATGAATAAGACAACACTTATATTCAATGGGGAAAATATTGCATCACAAGTGAGTAGGATCGAACCTAAGGTAGATGTATAATCATCACTAAATATGAAATATACAACGTGGAAAATGACCTACCCTCTATGCTAGTAAACGAAAACATTACTTGCTAAGAGTAAAAAAGAAAGGGATTGAAACGACTGAAAAACAACTTGGTAAGTCATCCTCTCTGACAATTGCATTAATAAACATCATCTACACTTTTAGTCCATTATGAACAAAAATCATAACCAAGGAAATGAATTTAGCAAAATGGGTAAATAAATTAGGTCAAATAGTAAAAATATACAAGTTTTTACCAGTAACCATGTCATTTGGAATTTTTACATATAGTGATTTTTAGTTCCAAAAACCCTCAATATTTGTTGGATGATTTCAATATCTACAAGTGACAAAATCAAGTGTCATCTAGACCAGGTAAGATAAACCATCCTTAGCTCTATTTTCATCCATATGAATTCATGCTTTTGTCAAATTTTATGTAGTTTTATTAATTGTTTCTCAAGGGAGAACTTGTATGCACCCCGATTTAGTGCAGGGAATGTATAGGAGGACCTATACACGCCTTTCCTTAACAAAAATCATGTATATATGATACTATCTAAAATAAAAAGTGTGTTCAAGTCCGTTTTAATGGAAACATTAAGTTTTAACATTTTTCTTGATTCAACCATGCAAGATGGTGATTGAATGGAGGGAATGAGAGCATTAAGACATAGATAATCAAGTGATTGATGGCATGGAGGCCATGGAAGCCCTTTGGTGAGCCCGATGTTGATGCATGTATTTGAACCCATGACTAGGGTTGACATCAATGAAAACAATCAATCTTCCAATAGTATTCTCAATGGTTGTCCTCTAAAGTTATAGTTTGAAGACATTTATTTCATTACTCGACTTTCTCGACGAGGTGAAACAATCAACCTTGGGAAATGAGGAGGAGGTAGAATGATTATTGAATAATATATTGTTGCCTACTACACTCTAGGGACACAAAGGGTTGGGATCCATGTCCCAATCGGAAATATCTAAATCCTAATTTTAAATATAATCATTTTAACAATTGTCAGGATCTTAGGATCAACAAAATTGCATCAGACCTCTAGACCACATATGTACTATGTAGTGGAGTGTTTGAGACCCAAAATATATGACCGGAGCTCGTCATTGCTACAAAGCATGAAGACTTAGATAATATAATGTAAGATGGAGAAGATGAAATTTTTTGGGTATGACATTATCATTTGCACCTTTTTTTTTTAGAGAGTTCCCACTATCATTCCTAGATTTTTTCGTGGGGATACATAGTCTTAGATTTCCATGTATGACATGATGGGTTAGACTCATACATCGACTAGAGGGCAAGAGACTTTCAAATCCATATGAAGAATACTTCTTTTATTGGTTGAACCATTAGATCGTCTCCATCGATGACTATCCATATGAAGGGATAAATTTCAGCCAGGACCCTGATATGCCCCTCCCACCCGGTGCTGCACAGATTGACATAGGTAAAAAAAAATCAAAATTTTGAAGTTATTAATTTTTTATTGATTTTATTTAATAGAATTTTCAAGAAGTAAACCAAAATTACAGTGTTTTTGGCATGGTCAATAATGCTAACAAAATAGCTCAAACGTGCAAATATTGGAATGAGACAATCGAAGGACTTCCCCCAACACATACCCAGAGGACGCGGAATGGAACAACCCAGTGGGGGTGGCGAGAGAGTGATACAAAATATCCAATATAAATTGGACAAACTAACGAATAAGGTCCCTATGATCCACATCAAGGACTTGCCAGAGTAGATGCAATGACATGTTGTCAAAGTGCCATGGGCCTGGGTGTGACTCTTTCGACATTTTTCCAACATTGTTGTATGTTATCAAGATACACATGTACGGGTAGGGACCTCTACATAGATTCTATGTATTACTTGTATCAATGTGTAGATATTCAGGGATAGAAGCCTGATTTTGTAATATTAACCCACATTGTTTTACTTAATGGATATTAAAGTAATATATATACAACTAATTTTCCTTGAGGTACTAATATATTATGTGAAAATGGAATGATTTTATATACATGTGTATGTGTGTGCTTCTAGTTTTAAGTATGAAACAAATGGAAATCTAATACATAATTAACATATGCATCAAATACTATATTAGAACTCCTAAAAACATGGGCATACGTAATGTAATCAAAACAATGTTCCAAAACATGTGCCGAAAGAAATCATCAGAGAAGTGTGGGATCGCAAACGTGGTACTCACCATTCAACTCTGACACTTATACCAATTGGGAATCTAGGAAAACTTCAAAATATAGAATACCATGCAAAATGGCATCTCTAAGAAGCTCAATCATGATGCTATAATAGACCACATTGTTCATTGTTGGCCCAAGACAAGTTCCTTCAGAAGCTACCACTTGGCACATGGGTGAGTAAATCACCCAAGTGATGGAAGCGAGGTTCCAAGTGTGATGTTTTGAACCATCTGCAAATATTATGAAGACCAAAAAATCATGTGACATCTTCCAACCAAGAAGAAGCACGATAAGAAAACTGAAACTAAAAGGAGATGAAATAAAAACTAGTCCTAAATACTACCAATATACAATAATTACAAAGGGGAAAACACACTAGCATCAATTCTCAAGTGTAGTACCTCTCTAAATAGAGCCCATTTCTGGGCTTCGACATCATGTTACCCTCATAATTTGATAACTCATAAGCTCCTTTCTATAGGGCATGCCTCACAATGTAAGGACCATGCCACATCAGATTTAATTTTCCTACCCCTAAAGTATGTTTGTCCTAATCATATACTAAGACAAGGTCTCCCTTGGAAAATATCCTAGAGTGGATAGATTTACCATATTGAATCTTAACACACTTCTTGTGTGCCTCTTTCATTATGGCCACATCACGATGTTGCTCATAAAGATGTTCCAAGTGAACAAGGCACTTTTATAACATTTTCATGTTAGGAAGAAGCTCAATAGAAATATTTACTGAAGGTATTTCACATTCAATTGAAACAACTACCTCCACCCCATGAACAAGTTGGAAAGGAGATAATCCCATAGCAGTCTTGACCAAAGTTTGGTACACCCATAACGCTAGATAAAACATTAGATGTCAATTTGATTTTCTCACATTGACAATTCTCTAAAGGATGGTCTTGAGAGACTTGTTGAAAACCTCTACTTGACCATTTTCTTGAGGATAATAAGGAGATGAGTTATGTTTCTTGAAACCTAGATTTGATGTTAATTCTGACATCATTCTATTTTAGAAGTAACTTCCATGGTCAGTGACAATCTCTTTCAGAACTCCCTTGTAATGATCTGATTGAATATGAGTAGTGTTGTAGTCTCACAGAATGTGGGTGGGATGTCATAAAATCTATCCCCCACTTGGTGACGGGACCGCGGATGACGACCAAAAATAGAGGAGAAGGATGCACCCACATTTTCCTAGAATTTTTTTGACAAGGGTGATATATTTTGACGACCTCAACATAATCCTTGAATATTTTTGGCCAAAATTATTTGACATGCATAATATTTTGGGTTGTTTCCAACCCATAAAGGTGACCACCACATGCTCCACTATGGAAATCACTAAGAACACTCTCTAATTCCTCATGATTTAAACAATGATGAAGGATTGAATCAACTCTCCAAAGATAAACAATGTCTCCAACGATGAGGTAATTATTCACCTAATGATGAATATGACTTATTTCATCTAGCAAATAATGCGAAGATAACTTCAAAGTTTAGATATATACAAGGATATCCCTGTACCAAGGGTCACTGAAAGAGATAAGGAATATATGCTTGTTAGGAAATGTGTTTGTAATGATAGTATCCTCATCCTCCATGGGAAACTCCGACATAAGTTTGGCAAAGAATAACGACTTCTTGGACTTGGCAGACATGAAGTCCAAATCAAACTCCTGCAATATGACAATCCATTTATTGTATATTCCCCCAATAATTTGTCGTTTTCAGACATATTGGAATGGATAACATTAGCAATTATAGTAGTCTTGTGCAATAGAATGTAATATTGAAGCCTCTAGACAATGTGCATAGTTTCCAAGGCTAGCTTCTCGACATGGGAGTAATTAAGTTCAGGACCAATTAGACCATGACTAAGATAATAAATTATGTGCTCCTGGAGCACATCATCCTTCTGAACTAGAAACGTGCTGACAGTATATTCCACTGCTACAATATACAATAAGAAATATTTTCTATAGTCTAGGGGACTATGCAAGGGGAAGAAATGAGAGTCGTTTTGAGCGTGTCAAAATATTGTTGTGTAAACTCATCACATATAAAAGGGATCCATTTTTCCAACAAGTGCATGAATCCCTTGGTGATATCAACATAGTTAGCAATAAACAAACTAAGTAAATTGGATTTTCCTTGTAGACTTTGAATTTGTTGAATATGTTGCATGGGAGGCAAATAAATTATTTCCTCAAAATTTAATGGATCGACCATGATCCCCTTATTGGAAAGAATAAAACCCAATAGATGCCTCGAGACGATGCAGAAAATGCACTTAATAAGATTCAATAAAATACTATAATATTGAAATCTCTCAAACACAAGTTGAAGGTGAGCCAGATGACTTTCTCTCTTACAAGAGTGAGCAACAAGGTCATCCAAATAAGATTTGACTATATGTTTGAGATCGTGAAAGATGAATGGCATAGCCTGTTGGAACATAGCCCCAACATTTTTAAAGTTGAAAGGGATCTTCCAATATGTGAATGTACCCCAAGGACATATAAATTTCATTTTATGTTCATCCTTGGGTCAGATATGGATCTGGTTATAGCCATAAAATCCAACGATAAATGAAAATATTTCACTTGTCACACACTCATCGATAATTTAATCGATAAAAAATGTGGGGAAGTTGTCTTCGGGACAAGCTTTGTTTAGATCTAGAAAGTTCGTACAAATGTGGATGTTTCCTTTCTTTTTTATCAATCAGAATGGGATTTGACATCCGTTCAGTGAGAGGAACCAGATAGATGAAACCAACCTTGAGTAGTTTATCTACCTCTTCCTTAATCATTTTCTCCTTTCTCAGGTTAACCGATTGTAACTTATGTAGAACAAGTTTCACATTTTCTTGTAAAGTACCAAATGTAATATACTATGTAGAAACATGAATATTCAACAGATATCAATGGAACAACAAAACATTGAGAAGAGAAATACCAGAAATAATACATTTATTCAAAGAAAGCAATGTTCACTTAAGAGCAATACCAGAAATAATACATTTATTCAAAGAAAGCAATGTTCACTTGCCTCTTCGAGGGGGAAACCTCCAGTAGAGCGAAGATCTATTATAATAATTCTCAAGAAAATATTTCTCATGCCTTCTTCTCTTATTTATACTAATTATATCTTCTAAAGAAAATTCTAGAGGAATATCTTTCTAGAAGTGGAAGCTTCTATTAGGTATTCTTACATTGACTTGTTCATAATTATTAAATAGGCCATACTAACTAATGTCAGCCTTTATTATATGGGAAATATTTAGGACTTATTGACTAATTTCAGCCTTTATTACATGGAAAATATATTATTCTATTGTCGTGAGGGGTTAGGCCTCTAACGTGCCCTCTCCATTGAAAAGGAGCCTTGTCCTTAAGGCTTAAGATGAGGAAACTATTGTAGAATTGTAGTCAGTTCCCAAGTGGCATATTCTGGTGGAGTATCCTTCCAGTGAACCAAAATTTCCTTGATGGTGCGTTCATGGACTCGACACTCTCGTTGGTCCAAGACGTTTTGTGGCTACAACCAAATAGAACCTTCTTCATCCAACTATGGTAGGTTAGTCTAGGTGTGGAATTTGGTTCCAATCACTTTCTTCAGGCATGAGACATAAAAAACAAGATGTAGCTTGGAGTGACTAGGAAAAGATAAATGATAGGGCTATGGCCCCACATGTTTTAGAATAGTATAAGGACCAAAAAAAATTGGTGCAAGTTTTTGACATTGTTGGGATTTGAGTGAAGTCTTGTTATATGGTTGGAGACAGAGAAACACCTAATCAATTCAACATTATGATGTTTAGAATGACACTGATCTGCCTGTTGATTCATGCGGTTTTGAGCCATTACCAAATTTTCTCTTAGAGTATGAAAAATAGTCATGCAGATGATAATATTGAGGTCAACCTCCTAAACCTTGGATACACTTGGTATGTATGGGAGAACCGATGGTGGCTTATGTCCATAGACTGATTCAAAAGGAGTCATGCGAGTGGCAGTATGGTAATATTTGTTGTACCACCATTCATCTAGGGATAACCAATGAACCCACTGATGTTTTTTGCCAGATGCAAAACACCTTAGATATGTTTCCAAACACTTGTTGATTGCTTCCTTTTGGCCATTAGTATAGGAATGATAGGTTGTGTTGGTATGCAATTGAATTCCTTGGATCCTGAATAATTCTTTATAGAAATTGTTGGTAAAAGTGGGATCATGGTCAGAAATAATAGAATGAGGCATTCCATGGAGTTTGAAGATATTGTCCATAAAAATTTGAGCCATTGTAGATGTTGTGAATGGGTGTTGAAGAGCACAAAAATGAGCATATTTGGAAAGATGATTCACTACCACCATGATGAATAAATTACTTCCTGATTTGGGTAAGCCAACAATGAAATCCATAGAAATATTTGTCCAAATAGTAGGTGGAATTTGAAGTGGTTGGAGTGTAGTAGGAGGTTTGACAGTCTGACCCTTATTGCATTGACAAGTATCACATTCAGCCACAAAGGTGAAAATTTCCTATTTCATACCTTCCCATAAGAAATATCATTTGATCCATTCATAATTTTTGGTAAAACTTGAATGGCATGTTGTACGTGAAGCATGAAATGTAGAGAACACATTGGATTAAGTTTCGACTATTTTATTAAATACAAGCGACCTTTATAGTGAAACTCATCATTATTCCAAGAGTAACCAGGACCATCTTGGGGATCCTTTTGAAGTTTTTGGATTAGGCCAGAAATTTTTGGGTATTGCAACCATTCCTGTTGAAAATTCAGAAGCCAGTCGACGAAAATTAATGAGAGGGAAAAGAGGGACCCTTTGTCTTCATATTACCTAGAAAGAGAATCATCCACCACATTTTATTTTCCCTTCATATAAACAATCTCATAATCATATCCAAACATCTTGGTCACCCATTTTTGTTTCTTCGAGGATGAAATTTGTTGTTCTAGGAAGTACTTGATGCTTTGATGACCCATATTAAATTGAAAGTGTTGTCCCAATAGATAAAGGCGCCAGAGTTCCACTACATGAAAAATAGACAACATTTCCTTTTCATAAATTGATTTTCCCAAATGTCGGTCTGACAATGTTTGTTGTTGAAAGCCAAAGGTTATCCATATTACATGAGGACTACCCCAATTCCTCTCCCTGATGCATCACATTCTAGAACAAAGGTCTTGTTGAAGTCAGGTAGGACCAGTATAGGAGTAGTGCACTTAGCATCTTTCAAGTCTTGGAAGGACTGGTCAATTGTTGGAGTCCAACTGAAAGTTATCTTCTTTCAATGCTTGGAAGGATTGGTCAGTTGTTGGAGTCCAGTTGAAGGATTTATTTTTAAGGAGAGTTGTGAGAGGAGACACAATTTCACCATAGTTCTAAACAAACTTATGATAATATCCCATTAAACCCATGAAATCACACAAATTTTTAAGTGTTTGAGGGCAAGGCCAATTTTGCATAGATTCGATTTTCTTGGGATCCACCCTTACACCATCATTGCCAACAATATGACCCGGGTACTCAACTTCAGAGGTGCCAAAAGTCCATTTAAATTGTTTGAGGAAAATTTGGTGCTTGGAGAGGAGTTGGATAGCTTGATCTACATCAGTGAGATGGGTTGGCTAGGTTTTACTATAGATTAGAATACCATCAAAGAAAGATAATACAAAGTGATGGAGGAAAGGACAAAAGACATGATTCATGAGACTTTGAAAAGTGGAGGGGGAATTACAAAGACCAAAACATGATTCATGAGACTTTGAAAAGTGGAGGGGGAATTACAAAGACCAAATGACATAAAAAAATAACTCATAGTGGCCCTCATGAGTGAGAAATGTAGTCTTGGGGATGTCTTCCTCTTTCATATGTATTTGGTGGTATCCCGAATTGAGGTCAAGTTTGGTAAAGTAATGAGCCCCACTGAGTTCATCCAGAATTTCATCTATGATGGGAATGGGAAATTTTTCCTTGATGGCAAGTTTGTTAAGGGAACAAAAATGATGACACATGCACCAAGTTCCTTCATTCTTAAGGACCATGACAACAATGGAAGAATAGGGGTCGGTACTGAGACATATAACACCTGCTTCTAACAATTCTTGGACAATTTTCTCAATTACAATTTTTTTAGCAAAGGGATGACGATAGGGGCGAACATTGGGAGGAAGACTGCCCATGATTAAAGGAATGCAATGGTCATGGTCTCTACGAGAGGGGGCGAGGACCTATGGAGCTTGGAAAATAGTGGTATGGAGGGAAAGGATAAATTGAAGTTCAAGATGTATTGAGGGTGTCTCAATTGCTTGAATGGAATGAAGTTGGGAAATGATGCTAGAATGAACTTTTTTGAGTAAATTTTCCATGCGGTGGGAACTATGATATCCAGGGACCTACTGTAATGCCTTGGAATTTATATTGTTGTCCTTCCTATTAGAATTGCATGGTTAAATAGTTAAAATCCATAGTTGTGTGACCAAGAGCATGTAACCATTCAACACCAAGAACAATGTCACAACCACCCATGTCAATAGAAGACATGTGAGATCTTAGGTTATATTGACCAATTTGTAGGCACACATTTTCACAACGCCCCCCACATTTCATGGAACCACCATTGGAAATCATGATTT
>CBVK0102084811.1:0-11440 GCA_900067695.1 Picea abies | reverse complement strand
TCCTTACCCAGATCACTTCGAAATCCCCATTCACTCATTAAGGGGGTATGCTAGTGTAAAATTAGTTGCATTATGGATGTTGTAGACATTGTGTGAGATCATTGAAGGATGTCGCCAAAGAAAGTATGTGGTTTGTGAAAAGATGTCATAAGTCATACTGGAAACATATGAAAGCTTAAATGAACAAAGTTCATTTATTGAATATCCAACATAATAAGGACAATAAATTGAAATCCATATAGATTCTAATATTATATATAATTGAATAATGTTTGATTGAGATATATTGATAATAGAATGCCATGTGATGGTATACTTATATGCATTGATTAGTCATGATTGATAGGTCACGTCCTTAGTTAGGGTGTGTCACTTCATTTATTATTATTGTTGTTGTTGTTATTTATAGATGTTTATTTATATATTTATGTGCATAACATTTATTATCCATTTAAAAATGCTTTGTCCTCAAAGCATTTTATGAAAAAACTTTATGTCTTTGTTTTGGCTTGTATTGTCTTTTCACGATTATATGTTCTTGAAATTGTGATGGTTGATGACATGAGACCATATGAGTTATGAAGCATTGAGCAACATTGTCATGTTGTGAAAGGATTAGACCACCCTAACTCAATTTTCTGCAAAATTGTGTGGCGACGACTTCTATTATTTGGGAAATGATAAGATTCCACACATGCGCTTCTCTTTAATATAGTAAGATCTTCACTTAGTTTCTCATATTGATTTTGTCAATGACTAGTTTGTTAAATTATATGATGAATTTTATAATTATGGTGATGGTAAAGCATTATTGTACCTTATGTCTTATTTTTGGAACCTTCATCTTTTGATAATTTTGGTGATTTATTGGTTGATAATATCTCAATATAAACATCTTTATGATTTATGATGTCTATTAACTATGTATTGGTTCCTTTCTTCATGGTTTGGATCCTTACATCTAATGACTTCTCTAATTTAATTGGATTGGTCATCGTCTTTTTATCAATCAATGCTTCCTTGTTGATAAGTTGCTCTAACTTTTCTTATTGAGACTTACTTTCACTGATGGTGGGCTCTGCTCAGAAGGGTAGATTGGATACATAAGGCGTCGCCTCCAGATTAATGGCTTCCTTTTTGTCTTGGTTTAGCATTATTTCCTTGCACCACTCTATGTTTTCAGTTATGCTATTTCCCTCTGCTTTTTTCTCCAGCTTTGAGTCTTCTCTAGCGAAGCCTTGTTGCACTCCTTCTCCCCAACTTACCCCTCTCCCTCTCTACATCATGCCTTGGGAACGAGGTAGAGTTTGGCAAGGCCCAGATTACTACCTCTATCTAGCAAGTCAACGCCATCCTCCCTACCATTCCTCAATCGCTTCTATCCCATCATCCCTCCCCTCTCTCCCTTCTGTATAAGTGTCAAACATTGAGAATGATCAGGGATAGAAGCGATTGAGTCTTCTCTAGCGAAGCCTTGTTGCACTCCTTCTCCCCAACTTACCCCTCTCCCTCTCTACATCATGCCTTGGGAACGAGGTAGAGTTTGGCAAGGCCCAGATTACTACCTCTATCTAGCAAGTCAACGCCATCCTCCCTACCATTCCTCAATCGCTTCTATCCCATCATCCCTCCCCTCTCTCCCTTCTGTATAAGTGTCAAACATTGAGAATGATCATCGTGAATAGGAGGAATGGGGTTATGCCATTACTGAGGAGGAAATACTTCCTACTTCTCTCCAGGATAATGTGTTATCCCTTGCACAACCTCTTGAAGTAAATGTACAGTCAGAAGAGCACATTCCGCAAGCCAATTTGTCCCAAGTTCGAGCAGAAGGTGACCAAGAGATGTTAGGCCAAGTCCTTCTACGTGGCTTCTCAGAGGAGCATATTTAATTATTCTTCGACATTTATTGGGATGTAGCAGACCGACAATTTTGATAGGAAAACATAAGCCATGGAATGGACGCTCTCATTGACTCTTTATTGGGCGATCATGCTCTTCAATGCCGACTTGAGTGTAGTCAACCCTATACTTTTTCCCTTGCATGGAATCATCTTCCTCATGGAAAGGGTGAAAATGGCGCTTTTGGAGTATGCCTTTCATTTCCTGTCTATGGCTTCAATTTTGTCTTTTATATAAGTTTTGGCAGGATTCAATTCTTGCAAGCATATATGCCTCTTTTGTAAAACCTGTAATGATTTGAACATTTTAGCTCTAGCACTTTGGGTAAGATATGGACAAACCTCACAGGACCTAGCACTGGTTCTGGTTTCCAATGATGGAAGGCCATTCACGAGGTCCTCTAGCTCATGTATGGATTTCAATTTTTTGAGGTAACATAAATTATTTAGCTTACAAAAAAGAAAAAAAGTGCACCAGTGCACAAATTATATATATTAGGAATTGGTCTGCTAAGTAATAATATGTGTCGGGGATTTAAAATATATATAATAAACACTAGCGCGTACATCATATTTTTGAATCCTTTGTATGCATTTTAGATATTAAAATAGCTAGTGAACTTCTATCAATAATATATTCCAATGCATCATAGTTTGATACACACTGAGGCTTTAAAAATATATATTACACATCAATCTGTGTGTGTGTGTGTGTGTATTAAAAAGCTACGATGCATAGTTTATATAATGAAAGCATCAATGCATGTTACATATGTAAAATCACATGTGCTTATATGATGGAAAATACCACCAAATTCAACCCACAATCACAGAGTTTTCAACACTCTACCCTAGTCAATATTCAGGTTGCATGTATGTCCTCATATCAACACAACCATGCATTCAAATTTTACCTTTTACCTACAGCATTGAATTGCACCCTGTCATAGATAACTCTGTGCGAAATTACCACTACACAGATATACCTCGTGGAAGCATCAACAAACAATATTGACAAAATCTGTCACATGAAATTCTGCTTGAAATTCAACAAACAATGCAGGTGTGTCGCAGGTTACTTTGCACGTGGAATCTTGCAACAATACTAAATTGTCAAATATCTTTACGAGTTGTTCCAGTACGCCAAATCGTGATTGTTTGTTCTTATGAAGATAAATACTCAGAAAATGTTCTTTTAAATATAATTTTAGAACTTGTTGAAATTAACTGTGCACGGTCTTCCTACAATCACATAAACTCGTCACTCTGCCAAGATAGCTTATACATATATTTTAATAATTCAAACACACGATGCAACAAAATGAAAACACAAAGTGTGAAAACACCACACACTCTGTTCTTTTTTTGTATCAATGAAGGAGTAAATTTACAGAGGAAATCTCTTTCCTTGTTGGTCTCTTGGACTTGTGCGATCCACACTTTTACATATTCAATCTCACACACTCTCTCCCCTATGCCTCTTACAAAACATTCAATATATCTCGAGCCCTCAGATAGCTCACAAACAAATGAATCCTAAACTAGAGATATCTTAACAAATGCCTAAACTATAGATATGTTCCTAATATTTAGAAACAGACTTAACACCTATAACAAACAACTCGATATCTAATCAAACAAAATCAATGAAAATTTCTTCTAGAGACATTTCGTAATTATTACAAATATAATAAAAAAAATTAGGGAACCAACTCCCTTGGTAAATGTCTTTGATCCTTGAGATCAATTCTAGAACTTGTTGTCAGATGCTCCTGCATCACACTCCTGGGGAAGAAAATAAATATTCATTAGGTCTTCAAGGTCTACACTGTACTTGGAAATTTCAGTTGTTGTCATCCAAGTAGAATCCTATGTTGATCAACCTTTCCATTTGACCAAGTACTGGAAATATTCTTTGTCTCTAGTTTTCTTCAATAGTTTCATATCCAATAATATCTCAATCTCCTTTTTCATCCTTGGTAAATGTCTTTGATCCTTGAGATCAATTCTAGAACTTGTTGTCAGATGCTCCTGCATCACACTCCTGGGGAAGAAAATAAATATTCATTAGGTCTTCAAGGTCTACACTGTACTTGGAAATTTCAGTTGTTGTCATCCAAGTAGAATCCTATGTTGATCAACCTTTCCATTTGACCAAGTACTGGAAATATTCTTTGTCTCTAGTTTTCTTCAATAGTTTCATATCCAATAATATCTCAATCTCCTTTTTCATTGCTCTGGGTAGTTGTTCTTTCCATCCTATGGTATGATCTCCATAACTTACAAGTTCATATGATGAAACATCCTCTGTCTCCTTAAAGGGATATACATCTACAACATTAAATATTGGAGAAATTCCAACACCAATTGGAATTTCTATTTCATAGGCATTAGAAGAAAATTTCCTTAAAATTTTGCATGGTCCAATCTTTCTAAGATTTAATTTGTTATAAGTTCCTACATGAAAGCTCTCTTTCCTCAAATATTCCATGACCAAATCACCAACCTCAAAATCCACTAGTATTCTCTTCATGTCTGCTCTCTGCTTATACTTGTCGCTGCTCTCTTGCAATTTATGCTTGACCCTTTCGTGTAACTCTTGTATACTCACTACAAAATCTTCACCATCAACACTTCTAAATTCCTACTTTCCCAAATTCTTTAACTCATACACTCCCCTAGGATGCATTCGATACAAAATTTGGAATGGACTCACCCTTGTGCTTCTATTTGGTGAGTCATTATATGAAAAAATCAGCTTGAGAAAGCATCTGATCCCACTTCCCAAGGTTCTCATTCACAAGGATTCTCAAAATATTCCCAAACTTCTATTTACTACCTCGGTCTGTCCAACAGTCTGTGGATGATAGAACGAGATAAAAATAAGATTAGTACCAACCTTTTTCCATAAGGTTCTCTAAAAGTGTCCCACAAATATAGTGTCTCTATTAGAAACTATACTTTTGGGTAAACTATGCAACCTTACAACCTCTTTAAGAACAAATTTGCAACATTTTTCGCATCACTAGTCTTGGTACAAGCAATGAAATGAGCCATTTTTGAAAATCTATCTACCACAACATATATTGAATCATTACCTCTCTATGTATCTACCACAACATATATTGAATCATTACCTCTCTATGTTCTTGGAAATCCCAACACGAAATCCATACTCACTGCATCCCATGGTTTGCTTGGAATGCGTAGTGGTTGATAGTATCTTATATTCTGACTTCTCCCTTTATCATGCTGACAAATTCTGCACTTCTCCACAAAATTATTCACTTGATTTTGCACACCTCGCCAATAATTTACCTCACAAAGGTTCTATCTTTTCCAAAATGTCCTGACAATCTTCCACTGTGTTTTCCTTTGATTAGATTTTCCCTCATTAAACACTTTGGTATGCACAATTTATTGTTCTTGAACAATAATCCTTCCTGTATCATATAGTCCAACCATTGAATTTTGTTACCGGCAATGATATTTTCACAAGATGCATAGGCATCTTTGAAATCTACATCATCTTAATACATTTCTTTTAAACCATCAAAGCCTAAAATGATGACTTGAAATTCTTGTAAAATTAAATTAATTCTACTCAAAGCATCAACAACCTTTTTAGTCTTACCACTTGTGTCTTTAATTACAAATCTAAAATTCTAGGGAAATTCAACCCACTTGGAATGTGCTTGATTCAATTTTGGTTGACTAATTATAAATCACAATGCATGATTGTCATTGTACAAAACAAATTCCTTGGGCATGAAGTAATGCCTCCACTTCTTAAGTGCTTGTCAAACAATTGCATAAAATTCCTTGTCATAAGAGGAATATTTTTGTTTTGCTTCATTTAATTTCTCACTAAAATATGCAATTGGTCTTTTTTCTTGACTCAAGACAGTGAGATCGGAAGAGCGAGGAATATTTTTGTTTTGCTTCATTTAATTTCTCACTAAAATATGCAATTGGTCTTTTTTCTTGACTCAAGACAGTGCCTATTACATTCCCACTAGCATCAATCTCAACTTGAAAGAATTTATCAAAGCTTGGCAAAGCTAACATAGGCTTTTCAGTAATCTTTTTCTTTCAATAGTTTAAAATTTCTATCAGTTGCTTCAATCCACTTGAATGGTTGTTTGCTTTCTTTGATATTTTCTACAATAGGTGCACATATATGACTGAAACTTCTAATGAAATTTCTATAAAAATTTCAAGTCCCTGGAAACTTCTTACCTCAAATGTATTTCTCGAGGTTGGCCAATTCACAATTTCCTGAGCCTTTTATGGGTCCATCTTCAAACCTTCTCCATATACTACAAACCCCAAATATATGATCTCCCTCTTCATAAAACTGCATTTCTTCAAATTTATCAACAATTTTTCCTTCTGCAGGGTACTCAAAACCATCTTGATATGCCTTAAATGTTCCTCTTGTCTCTGACTATAGATCAGGATGTCATCTAGATAGACTATCCAAAACTTTCAAATAAATTCCTTTAATATCTCATTCATTGACCTCATAAATGTACTAGGAGAATTTGTGAGCCCAAAAGGCATTGCCAACCATTCATACAATCCATTATTAGTCTTGAAAGCAGTTTCCCATTCATCCCCTTCTCTAATTCTAATTTGGTGATATCCAATCTTTAAATCAATCTTTGAAAAATATTTTGAACCACTCAAACAATCCATCAAATCATCTATGAGAGGCAATGGAAATATGCACCTTATGGTAATTTTGTTGATTTCTCTAGAGTCAGTGCACATGCTCCATCCTCCATCCTTCTTTGGGTTGAGTATTGTTGGTACAACACATGGACTCAAACTCTCCTTCACCAATCCTTTATCTAACAGCTCATGTACCTCCCTTTTAATCTCTGCATTCTCTTATGGGGTCATTCTATATGTTGCTTTATTAGGAAAACTTTCTCTAGGGATTAAATCAATGTGATGGCTAATACTTCTCACATGAGGTAAAGTATTTGGTAATTCATCCACTATAATATCAGCAAATTCATCAAGCATAACTTTAACTTATGTAGGTAAATCATCTAGGTTTGTATTAGTGAGTATTATCTTTGGCTTACCAATTAAGGAAAAATGAATCTCTTCTTCTTTCTTGAGTTCTTGCAGCAACTCCTTCCCACTTATCATCAATACACTTAGACCAATTTCTTCCTTGGTTGTCTCATCCTTCAAAGGTAACAACACATACTTGTTCCCATTCTTCTTGAGAGAATAAATGTTCCTTCTACCATCATGGATGACTTTCTTGTCATACCGCCATGAACTTCCCAAAAGAATATGACAAATGTCCATGGGAATTACATCACATAACACCTCATCCTTGTAGCTACCAATATGGAATTCCACTTTACACTGTTCATTCACCAAAATCTGATGTCCCTTTTGAAACTAGGATACTCTGTAGGGAGTGGGATGTACTAGCCTTTGCAATCCCAATTTCTCTACCATCTCTATGGAAACCAAATTGTCTATGCTACCACTATCAATGAAAATTTTACAACACTTACCTCTTGACTTACATACATTCTTGAACATACTTTTCCTTTGAGTTGGTTTATGAACCTCCTTTTTTTCCTTAACCAAAACTCTCTTCAACAACAATGACTCCCCTACCTATGGAGTTTCTTGTTTTTCTATTGCATTCACATCTTCTTCCTTTTTTCTGCAACATGTTCATTCCTATGATTTGTTTCCTTGTTCTTTGGACAGTCCCATGATATGTGTCATGTTTTACCACATGTATAACATCTCGTTTCTCTGCCTCTTCCTCAACCTCTTGAGAAAAATATTCTACCTCTTGGTGATTGGTTGCTTGAACTTCCTGCCTCTTCTTTTGAAGGTTGAAATATTCCTCTGTCATATTTTTCTTTGCCTCTTGTTGGACTCCTTCCTTTGTTTTGTTGGCTTTGCTTTCTAACCAAATTCTCTTCTACCTTCAACATGATTGGTATGCATCTTCAATAGTTCTCAAGGAAAAAAGGTTGATTTCATCTTGAATTTCATACCTCAAATCATTTATGTATCTAGAAACCTTCTCAACGTCTTCCTCAATGTGACCAACTCTACTGTTCAACCTATAGAATTCCTCTATGCATTCTTTTAATGTCATAGTTTTCTATCTAAGTTTTTGCAATTGTCTAAAAAAAAATCAATTGATAATCCTTAGGCATGAACTTAACTTTAAATTTGGCCACCATTCTATCCCAACTCCTGATCTTAGCTTTTCCTTTTCTCCTTTTGTCTTCCTGCAACTCATCCCACCATAGAGCCACATGTCCCTTTATCCTAGTCACTACATGCTTCACCTTCTTCTCCTCTTCTACCTCTTCATAATCAAAATATTATCCATGGGATTTATCTATTCAAATAATTCATCAACATTTAAATTACCTTCATACATGGGCACTTCCATATTAGGTCTAGATCCAACTTTTGTAACCATTATTACTAGTTGTTCCTCTATTGTTTCTCCTCCTATAGCTCCTTTTGTTTCCTCTTTAGAGCCTGTATCTTCACTCTCACTGACATCTCCTAGGTCAAGTTCTCTCCTCTGAGTTGTCTCCATGGCCTTCATCCTTGCCTAGATACACCTCAACTCATAGAATAACTCATCAGTTACCACATTCATATCTCTTCCTTCTCGCTTGGGTGGCATGATTCCTTAGATGCATCGATGCTTTGATTAAAACAATGATGTCAAATACCACCAACTTCAACCCACAATCACAAAGTTTTCAACACTCTGTCGTATTCAATATTCAAGTTACTTGTCTGGCCTCAAGTCAACACAAACAAGCGTTGAAATTTTTCATTTTTCCTACAACGCTCATTTTCTCTATTCCATAGATAACTTTGTGTGGAATTACCACTATGTGGATATACCTATACGCGAGGAAGCATCAACGAACAATGTTGAAAAAATCTATCACCGACAATTCTGCACAAAATTTAGCAAACAATATGAGTGTGTCGCAGGTTACTCTGCACGTGGAATTCTGCAACAATACTAAATTGTTGCAGGTATTTACAAGTTGTTCCACTGTGTCAAATCGTGGATGTTTGTTCTCGTGAAGAAGAATACTCGGGAAATATTATTTTAAACAAAATTTTAGAACTTGCTAAAATTAATTGTGCACGATCTTTCTATAATCACATAAACTCGTCACTCTACCAAGATAGACTATACATATAGTTTAACAATTCAAACACACAACATGACAAAATGAAAACACACAGCGTGACAACACCACATGCTCGATTCTTTATTTTTTATCAATGAAGGAGTAAATTTACATAAGAAATATCTTTCCTTCTTGGTCTCTTGGACCTGTGCGATCCACACTTTTACATATTCAATATCACACACTTTCTCCCCTCTGCCTCTTACAAAGCATTCAATATATCTCAAGCCCTTGGATAACTTACAAACAAATGAATCCTGAGTTATCTTAACAAATTCCTAAACTAGAGATCTGTTCCTAATATTTAGCAATCGACTTAACACCTATGACAAACAACTCGATATCTAATAAAAAAAACTCAACGAAAATGTCTTCTAGAGATATTTTATAATTATTACAGATATTATAAAAGAAATTAGGGAACCAACTCCCTTGGTAAATGTTTTTGATCCTTGAGATCAATTCTAGAACTTGTTGTTAGCTGCTCCTGCATAAAAAAGAAGACAAGAAGGAAGCTAATTCAGTGGAAGAGGAAGGAGAATATGTCCAGGAGACTGAGGAGGAATATGGAGAAGACAACGAGGATACAAAGGAGGAAGAAGTGGGAGTTGTAAAATTAAAAGATGAAGAAAAAATTTCAGGTCATGGGAATTTGGTTCCAAAAGTGCAGTCTCGTTCTGATCCTCCTAAATCCATTTCTTTTGTTGATGCTTTGAAAAACTATGCAACAAATCTCTCCCCTCTTCTTACAAGGGAAAGAGGTCTAAAAAGGACCAGATAGCTCATGGACTAGGAAATAATAATAGCTTGGAAAGTGAGGCACTTGCACCTTTTGCTTACTGTTGGAAAATATGAGGGGACGAAGGAAACCTCATATAATAATGTTTTGTTTTTGCGCAATCCTTTGTAACTAGTTTGTCAGAATCTATTTGTGTAATTAGGGTTTTGGTATAAAAAATGGGAAAGTTTATGCTCACACTTTCATCTGTGAAGGAAGGTTGAAGATTATCAAAAATTTTCACTCCACAACAAGATGTTCTTTATCCTTTTGAAAGTCATGTACCTTCTTGTTGTTTCAATTATGCCACAACCTATTTTTTGAATGCAAACCTAACTATTTTTGTTATAAAAACATGAGTGGAATAAGGAAGAGTTCTACAGATCAAGGAACTAGGAAGTACTTGCAATAAATAATCAACCAATCAAATATAGATCATCCCCAAGGTAGGCATACCCATGCTTAGATATATCAATAAGAATGGTTTCCAACACAATATAATGTGGATCCATGAAATGCAATGAAACACTATGGCCATGAAAAAGTACATGGTGGATCCATGTCATATTATAGTTCAAAACCACGAGCAAATACCAAGTGGATCTATGTCACAATATACATCAGGAAGGCACTTAGCATGAATGAGAGTGCTATTTAGTATTCAAAGTACTTATCAATCAATGATATAATCTCGTGTAATTCAAGAAGGTAGCATTGATAAAATATTTCCATAGCCCAATGTATTCAATCCAAACTCAATAATCATACACATCTACATCATGCAAATAAATGAGCCGATGTCAATCATAGTAGAAACCCTCTTATTATTAATCATTGATTAAAAGTTTTAATATACTCAAGGGGACCCACCAATAATGAAAATGGATCCCAAGATACATAATACAATATAGCAAGTGTGAATAAAGGATATGATGTCGAACACTCATAGATTCAATTAATTAGGGGGCAATGATGTTGACCCACTGTCAATCGCGAGGAAACCTACCATTAATATCTGCAAGACTAAGGTACTATTTAGGTTTTTAGATCCACTTCCTAGATAACGATTTGGTGTCAAAAGGAGAGATCCATCGAAATGAGGGTCTTAATGTATCCCACATCAATTGACATGAAACAATAACTGATATATTTTATGAAGAAAGAAACCACTAAGTACAAACTGACATAGGGATGGCTGACATGAAAGGTCAACAATTATACATAATGGTCGAATTAGACTCAACTTACCTTGAACATATAGCATGACACAATAAGGACTTGGGTAGCACTGACTCAAAAGGACCAACAACATAGTGTGACAATGAGGGAAGCATTGAAACACTCTCCAAAGTAACTGGAAGAATAACCAGTTGAAGGAGTAGATAACTCATAACCATGGTATAGCTCCTAAGGCATAAATAAATCCCAATTGTATTACAATGATGCAAAAATGTGCCATGTTCAAGGGAGGCAACAACCAATGACCGTCATCCAAGCTGAATCAAATAAATATCAACCCCCCCCTTTTTATGTTTTTTTTTTTTTTT
>CBVK0102084802.1:0-10494 GCA_900067695.1 Picea abies | reverse complement strand
TGTGGAGTTCTTGTCGCCATGTGCAGACAAAATTTCAGTGATAACAGTAGGTTAATGATTACCTAGTTCGATAGGCCCATGAAGTCATGAGGGAAGACTGAGACATGCACTCACAAAGATTTCTAAAGGGTGCACAATAAGGTGGATTCCTTATTCCTAAGAAGCCCTTATCCTCTCACAAGGTTTCCTGAGTGGATTGTTGACTCAAAGGGTTGGAAAAACTACCAAAACCAATTAAAGGCAAGTGGAACCCTTGGAGCACAGAGGTGCGTCTTGAAGGGCACATTGCATAATTAAAACTTGATTCAATAAATCTAGGTGGCCAAGAAAACAGTAAATTGATTTGACCTTGTTGGATTAAAATAATTAATTAAAGAGTTAGTCTATTAATTATTAATCCTAATAAAAGTCTAAGCATAATCCTAAGACTAAGCCTAAGTCTAATATTAGTTAAGAGACTAAATTAAATCTACAATTAAATTAAAACAAGTGAGATAAATCAATTTAGGAAAATTGTGATTAAATCTAAAGAGTGAATAAATTGCACAAGTGTGCACGAAATTAATAATTTGGATTTTTAAATTAGAATAAATAATAACATGAGAGAATAGGAGAACACTTGGAAAAGAATCTTGAGTCACCCTACCATTAGTCTAACTAGAAGAAGACTCCTAATCAAATTCTAACTAAGATCTAGTTAGGAGACACTCATTAAATGAGGATCTGGGGAATAAAGGAACAACTAAGAGAGAAAATAGGAACACATGGGAGGATGTGAGGGAAATTGAAATTTTTAATTAAAATAAAATTAGTAATTACTTGTGAAACTTGGGGAGAGTGTGACAAGTGTGAGGGTGAATAATCTTAATTTATTTAATTAAAAAGTTAATTAAATTATGCATGTGAACATGTGTCAATAAGGAAAATTTCTATAAAACAAATTTTCTAGATGAGAAAGGGAACACACTTGTTATTGGTAAAGTTATGCTACCAAAATCATTTTTGAAATGTAATTTACTTGTTAGAGTTGGGAGACCAAGTTTGAGGATAGAGTGGTAGCTCTCCCATGTGAGGAAAACTTGGGGCTATAGTATTTCTAGTTTTTGTGCTTGGCCCCTTTGCGGCTCAGGGGGCTAAGGGGGAAGAAGAGTACCCCTAGTGTTGGTTGGGAGGTACCGATGAAGTCTTCATGATTAGCAAGTGGGAGGAAGGAAGGAACGCCATTTGTTGAAGATCATCCTCAAACATTCATCGGTCATGGTATTTTTATTGCTAGTTTTTTATTTGTAATATAGTCTATTTTTTTGCAAATTTGAATGCTTGTAATGAAGTCGATTCTTGATTAGTGATAAGTTTTTACCTTCCTTGCATTTATATACAATCATGTTGTACATAAATGGAAATAATTGTTGCATTTCAATTCAATCATCTCTTGACACATTATACTATGAAATGGGATTTTATTGTCGTTGTTTTTTTGGTAAATTGTTGTTAAATAATATGTTCTTGAGTATAAATTAGATATGAATTGGACCTTCCTGTTTGCATACAAGATAATGGTGATTGTTATTAAATTACTATCATGAAGGCTCTGAACTTTTAATTATTCTTTTACCTACTTATGTTGGTGAAGGAAGTTTGTTGGATAATTTATTAATCTGATATAATTCATGGTTCAAGGGTAAAATGCGGCATTGTTATAATTGTTAATACATTGCAAAAGGGTATGAGAAGAATGGTGTTCTTGGGCTAATTTCCCTATTTCATGAGTTTAGAAGTTGATTGTAAAATCTGGTCACTAGTTGTGTGTGGGACATTTGTACTCGATGGTAATTTCCTGTGTAATGTAGAGATCCTAAACCAGTTTGATTTCAAATTGAAATTGATAGGAGGCTTACTTTATTTTAATGAAAACCTGTAAATTATTGTTGGGTGAATCCTCCTAAGTACAAAGATAGATACTTGTTGCACGAGTGTGCATTTGTTTATCGTTTCTAATATAAAAATCTGAATTGCTTGAAGAATGTGTTTTGCATAATAATTTTTGTCATGTGTTCTTTCCTCCCCTTGGCCTGTGGCTAGGGTTTTTTGTGTGCTAGGATTGATGTGTTGACTAGTGGTTTGGCTTGGTTGTTGATCTTCCATTTACGCTTTTTACTAATACAATATTTTGTGGGTTCGTTAACCCTTGATTAAATCCCAATTTTTCTATTTCTCGGCTCTCTGTTTTAGTCTTTGGACACCATGAATGATTTTCCTCTTGTGACTTTTGAACCTATGCCATTATCAAATTGCAACCCATGTCTTTATCGAAATCTTTATTCGTTGCCTGTTGATTTAAATCTAATTTATAATAAATTTAGTGTCATTTCCAGGGCTGCAACAAGTGTCGGATCGTGTTGTGTTTTGTTTCAAGGTCTGGAACAAGTGTCAGATGGTGTTGTGTTATGTTTTAAGGAACTGAAAAGGGTCCAGGTTTTTATGTGTGTCGGATCCAGGGCCATAACAAGTTTTGGACTATTCTGCACGCAAGATCAAGGGCTGGAATAGATTTTGGAACCCTGTTGGCTGGGAGAGTTGCGTGTTTAATTTTTTTTCCTAGGTTGAGAACCTGAGTTGTCTTGTTGTATCTTATTAATGGAATTAGTGAGGGTATTCTTGGTGGTTTTTGTGGTTTAACATATTGTAAATAGTGCCCTCAATGAAAAAAAAATTCGCTGACGAAATTTTTTATTGTAAACAAGGAACTACATGTCTACCTATTGTTTGGAATTGATTGTTTGAGCTTCGTTTAGTTCTTTACATTGGAAAAAGAACTTAGCAATTGATTCTTATTTTTGTTGCTTATTAAGACTTTGGCCCTATAATTTCTTAAATGGATTTGTAAGTTAGCATTAAGTGTTTTAACTATTGTTTGAATAAGATTGTGGTTTTCTTAATTACTTAATGGATTGTAAGTTAGTTTTGAGTTATTTATATATATTGTTAAATAAGACTTGGGTCTTCCTTATTTCTTTTAGATGGATATGTAAGGCAGTTTTGACTTCTCTTATTTACTTATTATGATTGATCTTCCTACAGTATTATAAATAGATAGGCAATGTAAAGTAACATTGGAATTTTTGTAGTGCTGAGAAGATTTTGAACTTCTTATGGTTCCTTATAAATGGGTATGTAATTTAGCATTGAAGTCTTATATATTGTTTAATATGTGTTGATATTCTTAATTATTTTGATGGAAGTATAAAACAACTTTGACTTCCATAAATTGTTCATTAAGTTTGATCTCCTTATGGTACCTTGTAAATGGATATGAAATTTAGTATTGAATTCTTATTTTATTGCTCAAGTAAGATAATTCATTTTTTTATGATACATAGTGAGCTACATAAGAGTTGTACTTGTTATAGGATTTGAATCACTTGATAAGTGATGCTTGACTTGGATGAACCTGATCTTAACAAGTTACTAATGATTATTAGAAAAATATCTATATCTGATTTTAAGATTGTACTTATGCTATTGTGGATCTTATTAATCTTTATGTATTATCTCCTTGCTCAATTACACTTAATAATGCGTGAAAGTTTGATTAAGTAAAGTATATTATTCTTTGCACCTTGAAAAATGATGGTAAGTATGGTTGATAAATATAGCCTAGAATTTTGGGTTATGATTGGATTAAGGGGATTTAGATACCTCCTTGTTCCTCAGAACAGTCGCCAGCCCTGAGACCTTTAAAAAGGATACTTAAAGTAGTGATAAATCCTTTATGTATTGCTTAAGTGGATTTTCTCTTCTTATGGATCCCATTGGATATATGAATTAGCATTGACTCCTTATGATCATACTTGCACTTATGATTCTTAATATCTTTATGTTGATTCTCTTACTGAATTTCTCATACATATTTCATGTAAGATTGATTAAGTATAGTGGATTATACTATTGCACCCTACGGAATTGATGGTTAAATATGGTTGATAATTACAGAATTGATTTGTGGTTAATGATTACATAAATGGGATCTAAATATCGCCTTGTTCCTCAGAACAATCGCCAGTCCTAAGACCTTAAATGGTCAAAATCAATTGGATGAATCCTGGACTTGAGTGTTTCTTATGTGTCTTGGAGGTCCTAACCATGCAAGATAGGTTGGACGGGTAGTTTCCTTATGTTATATTTATGAGATGTAGTTGTTTGAATAATGGTTATGTTGCTTTTAGTTGATTGTGATGAATTTGATTGTGTATTATTAATATGTATTGTGGCACATGTCACTTTTCGTAAAGTTGTATTCAGAAAGAAAAATATTTACCTCATTTTGCTCACTAATTGTTTTCATAACAGAGGGTATGTTACATATGGTATCAGAGTTGGTTCAACCCTGTGACTTTGTACCATTACACCTTCCACTTTGTTAAACTTTTGATTAAAATCATGTCTCTAACTAAAATTGAAAATTGTCCATGCAGGCAATCATGGTTAGAGGACACCATGGAGGTAGATGATGTGGTGTTGGAGGAAGAGGTGTGATGCCTCTGATAGCATTCATGCTAGAGGGTCTAACCCCCAAGGAGAAGAACAAATCGTTGAGTGGGAACAGGTTCTTGAGGGAGATGTGGTAGGTATGATGAGATCTTTTCAGAGGATGTCAGAGGCCTTTATTAACCGACTAGATAGAGATGAGGGCAGAGCGTATGTACCCAATGACAGTTCACAATGTGCTCCAACTGGTACTGTTAGCATACATAGAGAACTTCAGAAGGTGAAGTTTCTCGAGTTCATGGGTGCCACGGACGGCTCAGCCACCGAGGCATGGTTGGAGAATATGGTGATGTGCTTCACACTTCGTGATTACACCTACAACATGAAGGTATTCATGATGGTATTCTAGCTAAAGGTGGGTTCTCTTTTATGGTGGAAGACACTCCTACCTCAACTAAACATGGTTGTTAAATACGTGTCATGGGAGTTGTTCGAGTAACGGTTTCAGAAGAGGTACCTGTCTGGAGAATTCATTTAGAGCCAACTTAATGAGTTCAATGCCTTACGACAACATGGTCTTACACTGCTAGAGTATGATTTTATATACATGGAGCTACTTAGGTATGCTCCACATCTGAACATAGAGAATTTGAAGGTCAAAAATTTTGTGTTCATCATTAACTTTAACATTTGTGTGAAGGTGAGGATTCTAATGCCTCAGACATTACACGATGCATTTTAGAAGGACCTCATATATGAGGAAGAGATAAATAGTGGGGGTTAGGGAAAGACTCCTTCTAGATCAACTAAATAGATGACATCATGAGCGCAACAGCATCACACACCAACGAGACAAACTTTAGGGCATCAAGATACGTCTAGAGGACCTATGTTCACGACACCAAGATGATAGAATACTCAACAGATGACTCCTTACATAGGACCAGAACAACAACAATGTCGTTAACAATAGTTTAGGCCTATTCAGTAGAACAAACCAGGATCACAGGATGTTAGGCCAACAACTTCTACTTCGGGGATGAGGAGTATTGGACTGAAGGATAGATGTTGGAAATGTGGAGAGCCACATTACCAGTGAAATTGTCTAATTGAAAAGGGAAGAGTGGTCGGATCATCAAGACCCAGTACAGTTGGATATTTGGGCAAGGCCCATAGGATACATGCAGCGGTAAACAACCGCCAGGCCGAGCATCGACCTACTGTGCTCGAGACGTCATGTACAATCATCGACCAAAATTTTAGTATTTTGATAGACCCAGGTGCTACAAAGAAATTTATCTCTAGTGCAGTGCTAAACAAAATTAAGGTAAAGGAATTCAAGCAGGACAAGTTCAAATACGTAGAAATGGCTTTGGGTGCCAAATAGGAGGTTGGAGGAAAAGTTATGGACTATAGCATTAAATTGGGATATTTTGTAACGAAGTACAACCTATATGTCACGATCTTAGGATCTTATGACATAGTGATCGGTATGGACTGGTTGGAATCGCTTGATGTGATACTCAACTGTAAGACGAAACGGTTAAGTTTGACAGATGATGTGGGACAAAGTAGAGAAATTATAGGAAGAAACCAAAGGGTGACCTTGAGATTTATTTCTTCTCTATAGCTACAGAAGAGTATGTGCAAGGGATGCAAACTTTATGCAATCTTAGCGTTAAATAAAAAGTGTGAGGCAGAAGGACTAGAAAACCTTCCTGTAGAATGATAATTTGCAGACATGTTTCCAGAAGAGTTACCAGCTTTGTCGCCTAAAATAGAGTTGGATTTTACAATCGACTTGAAACCTGGAAATGAACCAATAGAAAAATTTCCTTATTGGATGTCAACACCCGAGTTACAAGAGTTGAAAATGCAATTGAAAGAATTATTGGACTTGGGACTTATATGTCCAAGTGTATCTCCTTGGAGTGCGCCAGTTATTTTTGTAAGAAAGAAGGATGGATCTTGGAGACTTTGTATTCACTACCGTCAATTGGACAAAGTGATGATCAAGAACTAGTATCTGTTGCAAGGAATAGACGATTTGTTTGATCATATGAAAGGAGCGACGTTGTTTTCAAATATTGACTTGAGATCAATATATCACTAGTTACGGATTAAAGAGGAATATATTCCTAAGACCGCATTTAAGACTAGGTTCAAATACTATGAATTTACAGTTTTACCATTTGGACTAACAAACACACCGAGAGTATTCACGATCTTGATGAATGGGGTGTTCCGCGAATACTTGGACAATGTTTTTCAATTATTTATTTATGACATACTGATTTATTCTTAGATGAAATAAGAACATGGAGAACATTTAATATTGGTACTATAGTGTCTACAAGAAAAAAAAATTGTACGAGATGCTATCGAAATGTTCTTTTTACCAATCAAAGATTCATTACTTGGGTCATATCATATCTAGTGAAGGTATCATTGTGGATAAAATGAAAGTTGAGGCTATTATGAATTGACCTGCACTGAAAAACGTATAAGAAGTACACATCTTTGTGGGTTTAGCAGGATATTACTGATGATTCGTCAAATTTTTTTCGAAGATAGCAAATCTGATCATGGAATTCCAAAATAAAAACAAGAAGTTTGTATGGAGAGAGAAATGTGCGAAAGCATTTCAGCAACTTTAAGAGTCGTTAACGACAACACCAATACTGAAATTACTTGGCATGAATATGGAATTCTTGGTATGCATAGATGCATCCAAGGAAGGTTTAGGCAGAGTTTTGATGCAAGACGGTTGAGTGATCACTTACATTTCAAGGAAATTGAGAAAGTATGAGGAGAACTACCTAAAATTGATTATATATTATTCATCATCATGATGATGATATGGTGTACTTATTATTTTCTATATATGTATAGACATATTCTATTGACGAGTTTACCTGAGTGTGTAGGACACTTGACAAATTATGGATGTTGAAGACATCAATGGACTTCCTTGGACTTTGGATTGTGTTAAGCAGTGGATTGTATTTTGATTAAGTATTTCATTTTACGCATATGTGAAATATGATTGATTATAGTATGATTATGTATATGGATCATTGACAGTGTTTTGTCAATGGATGCAAATTGATGATGCTTGCTAATATGACTCACATAAGGAGTAAAGGGTCCTTGCATAGAAACCAAACATTAAGGGAGAGGTGTGGCAGAGTCATTGTCACAGCCTATTAGCAATCCCACCATGGATTGAATTGTAGGTTAACGATTACCTAGTTTGAAAGGTCCACGAAGTCGTGAGGGAAAATTGAGACAGTAACTCATGAAGATTTCTAAGGGGCGCGCAATAAGGTGGAGTCCTTATTCCTTAGAATCCCTTAGTCTATCACAAGGTCACTTGAGTGGAGTGTTGACTCCAAGGGTTGGACACACTACCAAAACCAGTTAAAGGCGAGTGGCACCCTTGGATCACAGAGGTGTGTCTTTAAGGGCATGTCACGTAATTAAAACTTGAGTCGATAAATATAGTTGGCCTAGAAAACAATAAATTGATTTGACCTTGTCGGATTAAAATAATTAATTAAAGAGTGAGTCTATTAATTATTAATCCTAATAAAAATCTAAGCCTAATCCTAAGTCTAAGATTAGTTAAGATACTAAATTAAATCTACAAATTAAATTAAAAGAAATGAGCTAAATTAATTTCGGAAAATTGTGATTAAATCTAAAGAGTGAATAAATTGCACATGTGTGCATGAAATTAATAATTTGGATTTTTAAATTAGAATAAATAATAACATGAGAGAATAGGAGAACACTTGGAAAAGAATCTTGAGTCAACCTACCACTATTCTAACTAGAAGAAGACTCCTAATCGGACTCTAACTAAGATCTAGTTAGGAGACATTCATTAAATGAGAATCTGGGGAATAAAGGGACAAATAAGAGAGAAAATAGGAACACATGGGAGGATGTGAGGGAAATTGACCTTTTTTATTAAAATAAAATTATTAATTGCTTGTGCAACTTTAGGAGAGTGTGAAAAGTGTGAGGGTGAATAATCCTAATTTATTTAATTAAAAAGTTAATTAAATTGTGCATGTGGACATGTGTCAATAAGGAAAATTTCTATAAAAAAAATGGTCTAGATGAGAAAGGGAACACACTTGTTATTGGTAAAGTTATGCTACCAAAATTATTTTTGAGCTGTGTTTTGCTTGTGAGAGTTGGGAGATCAAGTTTGAGGATAGAGTGGTATCTCTCCCTTGTGAGGAAAACTTGGTGCTATAGTATTTCTGGTTTTTGTGCTTGGCTCCTTTGCAACTCGAGGGGCTAAGGGGGAAGAAGAGTACCCCTAGCATTGGTTGGGAGGTACTAGTAAAGTATTTGTGATTAGAAAGCAGAAGGAAGGAAGGAACACCATTTGTTGAAGATCATCCTCAAGCATTTGGTCACGGTATTTTTATTGCTAGTTATTTATTTGTAATATAGTCTAAATTTTTGCAAATTCAAATTCTTGTAATGAAGTCGATTCTTGATGAGTGATAATTTTTTACCTTCCCCTCATTTATATACAATAATGTTGTACATAAATGGAAATTATTATTGCATTTCAATTCAATCATCTCTTGACACATTATACTATGAAATGGGATTTTACTACCATTGTTTTTGTGGTAAATTGTTGTTAAAGAATATGTTCTTGAGTATAAATTAAATCTTAATCATACCTTCTTGTTTGCATAAAATATAACGGTGATTGTTATTAAATTACTATCATGGAGGCTCTGAACTTTTAATTATTCTTTTACCTGCTTCCGTTGGTGTCCATTGGTGAAGGAAGTTCGTTGGATAAGTTATTAATATGATATAATTCATGGTTCAAGGGTAAAACAAAGCATTGTTATAAATGTTAATACATTGCAAAAAGGGTATGAGATGAATGGTGTTCTTGGGTGAATTTCCCTGTTTCATGAGTTTGGATGTTGATTGTAAAATCTGGTCACTGGTTATGTGTGGGACATTTGTAGTCAATGGTAATTTCCTGTGTAATGTATAGATCCTAAACCAGCTTGATTTCAAATTGAAATCCATAGGAGGCTTACTTTATTTTAATGAAAACCTATAAATTATTGTTGGGATAATCCTCATGGGTACAAAAACAGATACTTGTTGCACCAGTGTACATTTACTTACCATTTCTGATATAAAAATCCAAATTGCTTGGAGAATGTTTTTTGCATAATATTTTTTGTCGGGTGTTCTTTCATCCCCTTGGCATGTGGGCGTTTTGTGTGTTGGGATTGATGTGTTGACTAGTGGTTTGGCTTGGTTGTTTATATTCCATTTACACTTTTTACTAATACAAGATTTTGTGGGTTCGTTAACCCTTCCATTTACACTTTTTACTAATACAAGATTTTGTGGGTTCGTTAACCCTTGATTAAATCCCATTTTTTCTATTTCATAGGTCTTTGTTTTAGTCTTTGGACACAATGAATGATTTTCCTCTTGTGCCTTTTGAACCTCTGCCACTATAAGATTGCAACTCTTGTATTTATCAAAACCTTTATTCATTGCTTGTTGATTTAAATCAAATTTATCAAAAATTTGGTGTCATTTCCGGGGCTGGAACAAGTGTCAGATCATGTTGTGTTCTATTTCAAGGTCTAGAACAGGTGCCAGATGGTGTTGTTCTCTGTTTCAAGGACTGGAATAGGGTCTGGATTTTTTTGTGTCAAATCCAAGGCCAGAACAAGTTCCAGACTGTTCTACACGCCAGATCAAGGGCTGGAATATATTTTGGAACCCTGTTGGATGTGAGAGTTGTGTGTTTAACTTTTTCTACTAGGTTCATAACCTAAGTTGACTTGTTGTATTTTCTTAATGGAATTAGCAAGGGTATTCTTGGTAATTCTTGTGGTTTATCACATTGTAAATAGTACCCTCAATGAAAATAAAATTTCAACAATGAAATTGCTTATTGTAAACAAGGAACTACATGTCTACCTATTGTTTGGAATTGATTGT
>CBVK0102084780.1:0-10627 GCA_900067695.1 Picea abies | reverse complement strand
GGGTCCCATGTGACCTTTGAATCATTGGCCAAGGCCTTTTTTTCCTTTTTACAATTACTAGTTCGTCATGACATTGGATCAGAACTTCTCTTCGATTTCAAACAAACCACTACCATCCATATATCCGACCATATCCATGAATGGCATCGGCGACGTAGTTTGTGTAAAGAAGAAACCACCAAAGAACAACATCTTGATTGGTTTCTTAAATCGTTGGTCTCTATGATTGTAAAGGATGTAGAATTCAATTTTCCTCAATTAGAAGAGGAATCCATAAGCAAGGCCCATCAATTTGACCTCATATATTCTCAATTAGGTTACTTATACACAGTGTTTCTTGATGCACCGAGACCCCTACCATTTGGCCAAGACAAACCTGGGGTTTCTCATGCTACAAATGGATTGATTGGTTCTATGAAAAATCTCAACCCTTACGACCACCCATCACCTACTTATGGTGCAAATCATTATCCTCAAACATATGGAGGGATGTATTATTACCCTGCTCCCACTCACCAATAGTCATATCCTTTTGTTCCCCCTCAACCATTGGGGGGACCCCCACCGGTACCCCAGATGCATCTGGTCTCTCAATATAGTACGGGTCCACCCCCAACCCCCTTATATAACCCCAACAGTGGTGGAAGTAATTCAACTTCCTATATGTTATATGGATCGTCTCCACAAAACAATCCATATTTTCCATTTCCTAGTCCTCCCAAACCAGTTGCTCCTCCACTAGGGAAACCACATGTCGGTGTAAAATTTTTTCATCCCTCTCCCATTCATCAGGTTCATGCTTTTGAATAGTTGAATATAGAAAATCCGGCTTACCAGCTGAATAATGCCAATAATAAAGGAAAAAATTGAAACAATAACAACCCAGGACCAAGAGGAAATAACCCCCAACAAAACCATCTCGCTGGGGGAAACCAGAATCAAGGAAACCAAAACCCCCAAGGGGGAAACAATAAAAATCAACCACGACAAGGAAAAAAAAATAATCTCTGAACTAACTTCCCTTGTGCTCTATGCGATGAGTATGGACATTATACTCACCACTGAGCCCAAATTGTCGATTACAAACAGATGAAATAATCCATGAACACACAACGTCCTTCAACACCACCTGCCCCTCAACAAGCCCCACAACATTATTTGCAACCACAACCTTCAAACATTTTGCAAAACCCCTTTCCACACTAAGGTGTGATGAATGCATAACAAGAGATAAACTCTTCCCCACCGTAAATGGGGCAATATCAAAACCCATGTCCTAATCAACCTGGAAATCCAGTCGATCACAATATCCTCCATATTAGTGAGGAAGATATTCTTCTACAAACACACATTTGTCCATACAGCCTCCCTCCTGACTCTACCCCAACCACCTTAGAAACAACTCCTGCTACAGCAGGACACCCATTGATTCTCCCATGCCCTAATTCTAAACCAAATCCTTTTATACCCCACATACCTGTACGGAGGAATGTACATAACCCTCTTGTTAGGGTAACCCATAATTATAGTCTGGTGGATGACATTGGCCAGTCTCCTGTAGCCATGTCTATATTGGAGATACTCCAAACCTGTCCATCTCAGCGCAAATCCTTTCTTTCTTCCTTAGGGATAGTTGACCCAGCTGATACTCGGCTAATCACCTTTGATTTAGATAGTGGAGCACCACACCTCCCTGCTCTGGTATCTTTTCATGACCCGTTAAGTTCTGAAACATCATAGTTCATCGGTGCATCATCGATGAAGGTGCATCCACACACATCATGTCCAAAGTAGTATGAAAAAAACTCGGCTCCCCTAAGCTAGTACCATCTTCCATCACCTTGAGAGATTATGATGGTCGACCATCATCCCCTGAAGGGCTCTTCCAAAATGTCCCTATAAAACATGGGGGAAAAACCATCTTGATTGACATTGAAGATATCGACTCCCCACCTAATTACAATATCTTGTTCGAACATAGCTACATGTATGCTATGAAGGTGGTACCCTCCTCTATGTTTCATATGATGATGTTCCCCTATAACGGGAAAATCATCACCATCGACCAACTTACACATTACGAGCCTAATGATTCCGCAAACATTGATAACATCCTCCCCCTTGTACTCAATAACTTGCATGCTTTTTCAGTGATCAACATTGGTCCTGGAATATTCAAGGACCCGTCCTTGTTAGGGACTTATCATGGAGAACCACCTCTCCTAAAACCTTCAATTTCAGCACAAGTGTGTGTAGTTTCCTCTAACAGAACAAATATTAGAGAAAATACTCCTCTCACTGAGTGCCCTCTCCAAAACGAAGTTCCACCAATAAAAGAATCACTACCTCACGAATTCTCTGAAAAACACCAGTGCACCACCTATCCCAGATTGTCCAACATGCCAAGGGAAAATCTCGGTTTGGGAAATAGTCCCCCAAGCCATTACCCAAATCCATTTTTTCTACCCCCCACCTGGAGTCCAACCCAAGCCATTACCCAAATCCATTTTTTCTACCCCCCACCTGGAGTCCAATCATTCCAAGTAGCTTCTACCTTCACCCTTTCCAACATGGTTATTTCCATCCTTGTATGGTATCTCTATCCACCCTCCATGGTTCCTACACAATCTCTCCCTCCTTAGAAAGAGGGATTACCAATGCATATCCTAGTACAGGCTCCTACCACACCACCCGAACCCACAACTATCGACAACACCACCACTACCGAGGGAAGAAGAGGGAAGAATGAGCCCATAACTCCAGTCCCTCCCTGATATCAACCTCCTTGCGTGCTATGCGAAAGAGAAGGACACCCTACTAACAAATTTCATACTCTTCCCGAGTTACACAATCTTATCCAGCTCCCTAAAAAAACCCCATTGCTTACCACTCCACCAAGTATATCTGCTGCTACTATGGAGGCCTCAACCACATGTAAGAAAGGGTTACAAACCAATTTTTCCTATTCCATATGCTAAAAATATGTTCATTAAACTCTTCATTGCCAAACTCTACCTTAATTCTGCCAAACCTTAGCCACAATACGCCACACATCTCGGCCTGATCCCCCTCCGACACTCCCTACTGATCCTCACATTACTAACATTCATTATATTTCATTATCAGTCCCCGTGAGAATGAGATATCATCCAGAGTTTCCTGACATTTGGTTTATGTCCAGCGGGCCATCGCACCACGTACATGATATCCCTTCTACATCGTCATCCCCTAAGGACAATAACACTTCTACGGTGATGGTTCCCCCTAAAATCTACAAAGAACCCCTGTATTCTCACATTTTCCAGTTCAACAAAGATATCTTGGAGGAAATGACTACCCCTGATTTCCCTTGGAATGCGCTCCATCATCAATCACTTTTCATATCACAAGAGGTCTTTCACCCTCCTAATCAATCCTCCATGTGCACAATCAAAACCAAGGATTTTATTCCTCTGAGGAATATTGATTGGTTCAAAAACCCTATTCCTTTCCCTGATTTTTTTGAATAAGGAAACATAGCCAACATATCCCCCACAGTAAAAATTGACATTTCCATTAAACCAGGAATCATAGAAGAGATCACCATTGGTGCTGCATGCTCCCCTGAAGAAATAATTCTTACAAATCTCTCTTTTAGGAATATCGGGATATTTTTTCCTGGTCATATTTGAAGATGCCTATCCTTGATCCTTCTATAGTCTAACATCAAATCAACGCATGTCCAGATATCACCCCTATTCATCAAAAGGAACGCCCCCTACACCCATCGAAAGCTGCGGATATCAAAGCTGAAATTGAAAAATTACGCATTGTCGGGTACATTTACCCCATTGCATACACTTCTTTGGTCTCCAACCCCATCCCCATTAAAAAAAAATAGGGAACTATTTGTGTCTGCACAGACTTTCGTGACCTCAACCACACTTGTCCCAAAGACAACTTCCTAACCCCTTTCATCGACTAAATAATCAATGATTGTTTCAACCATGAGGAACTGTCATTTATGGATGGATTCTTCGACTGCAATCAAATTCAAATACACCCATTAGATCATTACACAATTTCTTTTACAACCGCTTGGGGTACCTTTTCTTATTGCATCATTCCCTTTGGACTAAAAAATGTCAGTGCTACATTCCAATAGGCCATGACCTACGTCTTTCATGATGTTTCTCGCATCATTCTCACTTACTTGGACAACCTCACTACTCGATCCAAAAAGCGAACCCAACATTTAGACGACTTACACATCATCTTTCAACAATGTTGCCAATATAATATTTGCTTGAACTCCCTCAAGTGTGTCTTTTGAATTACTATAGGGTTCCTCCTTGGGTTCATTGTCTCCCAGTATGGCATTAATTTGGACCCCCTCAAGGTCCAATCTATCATGTAAATTCCACCACCTAAGTCTTTACGCCAACTGTAGAGCCTACAAGGAAAAGCCAACTTTTTATGTCACTTTGTCCCAGACTATGCCACTCGCACACATGGTTTTCTCCACTTACTGCATAATGATATCCCATTTCGATGGGACAAACATGCTCAAATAGATTTTGATGATTCAAAATCTTCCTTATCCAAATCCCCTTTCATTAGTCCCCCAGACTATGATTGTGATTACATCCTCTACTTATCAGCCTCTCCTCTTTCAGTCGTAGGAGTCCTCATCCAATTAGGGGATGATGAACGTGACCATGTGATTTATCACATTAGTAAAAACCTTTCAGGACCACCCTTAAAGTATAATCATGATGAAAAACTCATGTTATTAGTTTTTCTCACAATCCAAAAACTATGAAATTACATTCTTCTTCGAACTACAAAGGTCGTAGAAGATTCCAACCCCATGTAGTACTTTCTCAGTCGAAGGCAGATCAATGACAAATTTGCCTGATGGATCGTTATCCTTTAGGAATATGATCTATAGTTCTCTACTCCCAAAATCAAGAAGGGTCTTTTCCTAGCTGAGCGCATTATGAATTTTCCCTCAGATGCCAAAGCTTCCCCTATCAATGAGGATTTCCCCGATGAACACCTCTTCTTCATCCCCTCAGACGATCCCTGGTATGACAACCTCCTTGTCTACCTTCGTACCCCAAATTTTGGGTCTCACCTCTCTCGATATGACCTTCGACTCATTCACCATCGGTCTCCCTGATACCTCCTCATTAGATACATTCTTTATTGATGAGGGGTCGATGCCATCCTTCGATGATGTCTTACCATCGATGAAACTGACAGAGTCTTGAATGATTTCCATAGTGATGTTTGCGGTGGTCACCTCTCAGGTATTTCCACCGCCAAAAAAATCATTCGAGCATGATATTTCTGGCCCACTTTGTTTCACGACTGCATCTACGCTATAAAGGGATGTGATAAATTCCATCTTTATGCAAAAAAATCACGAGCTCCACCATCTCTTCTACACCTGGTCATCACAACCGACCCCTTTTGTGAATGGGGCATAGATTTCATGACTTTCCATCCTCCATCCAATAATGGACATAAATAATTTTTTGTGGTGGTGGATTATTTTACCAAATGGGTCGAATCCATGCCCACATTTAACAACATTGCTGGCACATCAAGGCATTTTTTCTTCAACCATGTAATTACTCGTTTCAAGGTCCCACAACAGTTAGTTTCATATCATGGTAAACATTTTGAGAACAATATCCTTGCACAACTCTCCTCAAAATTAGGATTCACCCATGAGTTTACCTCCCCATAATACCCTCAGTGCAATGGATAGGTCAAGGCTATCAATAAAGTCCTCAAAACTATGCTACAACACACCGTCAACAAACATAAGAGCAACTTGCATCATATGTTGTTTTCCACTTTATGGGCTTATCGCATGCCAGTCAAAACTTCCACTGGTTTTACACTGTTCCAGCTCGTCCATGGGATCAAAACCACTCTCCCTATCGAGTGTGAAATCCCCACGTTACAAATTTCCATAGATATCTTACCTGACACTCCTCCAATGGAGAAACGCCTGCTGACCTTAGAGTCCCTTGATGAATATAGTTGATATTCATTACAAGACAAAGAGGCAGCTAAAAAATGGTCCAAATCCACCTTCAACTACCATGTCAAACTTCGCTCATTCAATGAAGGTGATCTCGTGTTATCCTAAAATATCACGCATGAAACTATCAGCCATGGGAAATTTGAGTCATTATGGCACGACCCCTTCATCATCCAACATTGCCTCACTAGAGGCACCTACATATTGGCCTCTCCCGAAGGATACCCTTTCAAAGAACCCATCAGTGGGTTGTACTTGAAGAAGTTTTATTCCTAAGCATAGCCCCCCTACCTTAGGTTTCTCTTTATACACATTTGTAGAGTTTTTAGTCTTATTTTTTTCCACCACTCCTCATGTATGATCTATCACTCGTGTTATTGACATATGCATCATCCATCATCCTACCACATTGGTTACGCTGACGGTGCTAGCCGTTGGACCCAGAATCTTTCTTTGGCCGCTTGGTTGCTCTATACCCCCTCACATATACTATTCCATTCCATTGGCATATGCTTAGGCCCGACCACAAACAACCAAGCTGAATATGACGTCGCCATTGGTCTCCTCATTGAGGCTAGTCACAACCACATTCATCACCTTAGCGTTCTATTACATTCCCATCTTGTCGTCCTGCAGCTCAACAACATGTATCATGTTCATGATCCTTGCCTCTTTCAAAAATACCTGCAAGTTATACTCCTATCTCTCAACTTTGATTCCATCACATTTACACATATTTCAAGAAACCTCAATCAAGTAGAAAATCACATGGCTAACCTAGTATTATATTGGAATTCATCACATTAAAAACATCATATACATAGCATGATACATTTGTCAAAAGATAGCAATAGACATCGTAAATCATACACAAAAAACGCAAAGACACGCATGGATAGCAATATATCCACCATATATATCATAAAGGCCATAATTTTTTTACAAAAAATATATCTACAACTTCCCGTAGGCTCATGAGTCCCATCATCCCTATGAGTAAAAAATTGGGTATCAAATACCCTATACAAAATAAGGCTTTCAAGCCCGTACATCCCAGCTTAGCACTCATGGTTCCCCTAGAGCTCCCCCCCCGAGGTCTCCTATTAGCCTGAGGTACCCCACCAGTTGGGGGCCCTCCATCTCTCGGAGGCAACCGACTAGTCATAACTTCCCCCTCCATCGTCTCCCTATGGATCAACACCCACCACTCTGTCGATACTCCCACACATTGGTCCAAGACCTCGTTGTCCTAGATGTGGGCCCATACGCCCTCTAGAACACCCTGAAGGACTCTCTTGAACCACTGGCGCAAATCCTCTAATACGATTGTAGCATCTCTATGTGGCTCTCTAAATGACCCAACATCAGTATCATCTCGTCGACGCCTCTACCCAATCCTCACCTCTGTGGGATCCTGTCGTGCCAAATCCCATCGAGCCAACTCCTAGACGACCTCTGCCTCTTGACCCTGGGGTCCAACATTTGCAAAACAACATAAATATCATGTTAGCATCCATATACATGTCTGATCAATGTTATCTACCAAAATAAAAAAGATAGATAAAACATATACCTCTATGGTACCAGTCCTCCCCTATAGCTAGTACCATGTCAGGATCCTGTCTGTAGTCTATACCAATGTATGGATACCTTAGAATCACCTACGTCATATGTCGTGAAACTCAAACAAATGTGGTCGTGAAGTAATGGCCACCCTCCCCTCCTCCATGTCTAGCCAAAACATGTTCCCACCACATCAATCAAATCTCTTGTTGTGATGCTCGCTCCAATAGAATCTAAGGGCACAATAGAGGAACCCTCTCTAGGAACTAGGCCACCAAAATTGGCTTGAATGCAAAATCACAGAAATCGACACGCCGACACTGATTCAGCTAGGAAACCATTTGGGTGTGCATCAACACACCCCATGCAAATAGGTCTCCATCCAAGACCTCCTCCACTACTCTCAACTTCCCACCTATGATGTGTTGAGTGTACAAGGATCCATATATCCTCACTACAATATATGCGATGCACTATGTCAGTAGGTCATCTAGGACCTCAGTCCGCACGACTGAACCTAACATTGGGTTCGACCCAGAACAATGTCGTGCCACAATGGTCTCTACCTTATCCTTCCCTAACAGATGGGGATCCATGGCCAAAATTATCCCCATATTGGGATTCCTATCAAAAGATATACGTCCTATGCTATAGAGAACATCAACTTCTCCGCCCACACCAAAAATCACTGCAGGTAGTTGTTCCACATCTGGATAAGAAACTGGAGTAAAAACTCTTGCGACTGTATCAAAGGATAGTAAAAAAACTTTAGCAACCCACAAACTTCCAAGTGTCTATGTACTACAGGTTGCTCCCTCACATGGCCTCTCTCAATCAGTCCCAGTCCCACTCTCGCCAATGGACTGACATCATACTCATGACTTTGTTGATCACCTGCATTCACCCAGAAACACCTAATCAACCAAATCATCCATCAAAAATCATAAACATAAAAAAATATACATCCCTTAGCCTACACACAGTGCACGACTTTCCCCCATACAGTTTCTCATTTATGCACGACTGTTTTTCGATCAATTGAGCACTAATGTGCAACTATCACACCCACAGTCATTCATGGGTGCACAATTATCCTTGTTGGCCCTCGACCATGTTTTGAGGAAATCTTGGTCAGGTTTGACCACTTTTTGGACTTTGACGTAGTGATCAAGGAAGGAGTGCCCAGGCGGAGCTAAGATCATAGATTTCAATTGTTTTATGGGCTTGTGGACCCAGGAAGGGGTTCTTAGGGTTTTTTCAAATGGTTATGGGACGTCGGCCCATGGGTTTACCCATGACTAGGCCTTATTGTAAAAGTATAAATAAGTAAGATTGTAAGGTAGAAGAAGAGAAGTGATGTAAGAGACTTAGAGAAAGTAAGATTGTAAGGTAGAAGAAGAGAAGTGATGTAAGAGACTTAGAGATCGAAGTCTAAGTAGCTAAGTGAAAGAATTTATGAGTGCTTTGTGGAATAGAAAGTTTATGTAAGGTTCTATGCTTGTTAAAGGAGTTGGCTTTGTGCCTTGACCTAATTTTGGGAAGGAGGATCTGGTGCTCAGTGCGTAGATCTCTTGTCCTCTGCGAAGCTTGGCTCTGTGTCTTAGTTCACTGGAGTGAATGGATGTAAGAGATTGAAGAATAATAAAGAAGATGAAGCAGTTGGTGGACGTAGCCCCACACTGGGGTGAACCACGTATATCTTGCATCTTCTAGTTTCTTTGTGCTATGTTGTTTATATTATGAATCTGTTGTGCTTATTGTATATGTTAGATAGATCTATAGATTCTTAATGCTTCACATGTGTTAAGGATGGATGAATGTTAGATCTAACTCTATGTTGTGTGCTATGTAGTTGAAGTGCTTAATCTTTACTGTTATTGCACCGATCTATCTTAGGGTTTGTTCTGCGATGCTAATAAATCTAATGAACTAATGCATATATTCTTTTAAGTGTTATTAAAGTACTTGTGAAGTGTTGTAATCACATATCTGTGTCACAACTTGGTTACAGACACTCGAGTCCTATAAACCCCCTGCCTCTACCTCAGGTGAAACTTTGCATGCTTCGTAGGTGTTTCTGAAAGGGCCAGTAGTTAGGGTTTTGTTGGTGCGCTATTAGAGTTGAACCCTAGGTCTTCCTCTATGCCAACAAATGGTTCTGTTGTCAGGACCTAAAACTATGATTGTTGGGAACTGAAGTAAAGAAAAGAGAAGCTTTGTGCATAGATCTATTGTTGTAGTGCGTAGTACTCTACTTGACTTGTGAAGCTCCGTGCTAAGAAAGAAACCAGATCTGAAGAAAAGAGGTAAGATCTTGAAAGAGGTAAAGATTTGGGTTTTGATAAGAGTAATATAAGCGAGATTTTTTGTTTCAAAAGCATGAATTTAGGTATGTTTAATAGATTTATTCCTAGTCTGAAAGCTAGGGCGCAGTTGGAAGAAAGAGTTGATATGAATAAATTTGATAGAAATAAAGAATGATATGTTATTCCTATGCATAGAAAAAAAAAATTGGACTAATAAATGGATGCAGGAACCTAGAAAGAAATTTTGCAGATTGTAGATGAAACATTGTGATCCTAGTGAGAAGTACAGGAGAAGTTGGGGAACTTAAAAGAGAAAGAGAGGATTGACACTATGTTATAACTGCAGAAGACTGGGACATCTTGCTAAGGAATGCCCTGGTATAGACCCTATTTGTCTTTGTTGTAAAATTATTGGTTGTGAAGTGGAGGATTGTCCAAGGATGATTGTTAAATCTAAAAAAATGAACACGAGACAAGAAAACTATGAAGGAACTCAAGAGAATAAGAGGATGTTAAAGAATCATCAAGAGAATGAGTCAGGGAGAGCTCAGACTATGTTATCACAATTGAAAGAAACGATGGATGATCACAAAGATGTCAGTTTACCAGAGATCTTGAAGGTAAAAAAATGTATAAATGCAAGAATAGGAGACTTAGACATAGACTGTGTCTTGGATGAGGAAACACAAGTGAATATTATGACAAAAGACACTTGGGAAATTTT
>CBVK0102084751.1:0-28032 GCA_900067695.1 Picea abies | reverse complement strand
TTATTTATTTATTGATATTATATAAAATTTTAAAAATACAAAATTTTTCCATACATACATTATATCAAAGTGATATCATATAAAATTTTAAGTAGATGAAAAAAATCAAAGTGATATAATATATATATATATATATATATGACAAGGTCATCAAATTGTTTAGGTTGATGCAAAGAGTCATCTTTGCAATTATAAGAATATTTTAATTTAATAAATTAATGAATGGATAATAATTATATTATATTTTTGTTATTTTGTGAGATGTTATTTTTCAAGAGAAAACAATGCACTGAAGGTCCATTTTAGGTTATAAGTTGACTCTTATGTTAAAGGAGGATTGATTCTTAGTTTTTAAAGGTATTGTATATTGTAACCTTAATCATGTTGTATATTGTCATCTTAATTATGTTGTCATATTGGTATGTTAGATTTCATTGAAGTTGTCATATTTTAAGTGTAGCAATGGATCTCAAAAATATGGAAAACGTTGATGCCAAGTTGATGCCAAGTTAGGTTAAGGATTGGTATAAAATCATTGGATCATGGAGTTATGATATCATGAAAATTTAGAAATACAAGTATTGAAAGAAAGAGTGGGTGCATAATAGATTTAGACAAAACCACACAAAGCTTTATTCCTTGGGCACCTTTCTCCCAAGCTAAATGACATACATATTTAATCTGTAGATGTCAAATATATTCAAGGACATACATTAATATATAAATTCATGAGAGCGTGGGAGTCCCATTCATTCACAAATTTGAAGCACAAAAATGTACTAAGCATTACAATAATATAATCCAACAATTTAACATATCAAGTAAATCTTAAATAACACATGAAGCAAAAGATAATAGAATGTTCTCCTTCATTGAGAGGATGACAAACCTTTCTTAATCTTATATAAAACACAGTCAAACACTCCCCAATATATATGATTTGATGACTCGAATATGAATACATAGGGGGGTAGGGCCAAAAAATGTGATTGAGATAAATTAAATGAGCGATTACATGTGAGAAAATATGTAGGAAGAAACAAGAATATGGAAACAAAAGGGGAATGGTGAAATAGAAAAGAATATATAGACAACCTAAGTGGTGAATCCTTAGTAGTGATACTATGGGTGATTTCCTCTATTGCCCTCTACTGTGCATATTTTTTTAACCTCAAGTCATTAGATCAAATGTTAATACATAATCATTGGAATTCCTTATTTGGTGAAGATTGATTCAAATGTTAATACATAATCATTGGAATTCCTTGTTTGGTGAAGATTGATTCCTCCATTAAAAGGGAAGCCACGTGCCACTTTGAAATGTACTAGCCATTTCTACACAAAAACTCCCTTTCCTGACTAAGCACCTCCATACGTTTGGAAGGTTTGACATTCTGCATTCCAATGTAGAGTATGACCTTTTATGAAAAGGTGAACTAAAACATCAAGGAGTGATTTAATTAGCTTGATACTATGTACTTGGGCTCTCAAATCTACTTCCAAGTTGCAAAATTATGGACAAATCCATTGCCTTTATCTTCCTTGGTCCTACTAGTGCTGCTCATGGGTACCTTTTGACTTTCTCTTGAAAATGAAGTAATTGTCCTCCATGATGACCAATTGAGGATTTGTAATTGGGCAAACCTATCTTATGAATTTGTTTCAACTCGAGGCCTTCTAATGAAGTGCATGTATACATGGTAGTTAAGGAACAATAATTTCTTCTTTGGGTGTCTCAAAGCACATAGTAAGATAATTGATGTTTAAACTAGAGAAAACACAAATTTTATTACACATGCCCTTGGCCCATGTTCTCTCATTAAAATATACACCATATCAATGTCTTATTCTCATGATACCTCCTCCAATGATTTTTTTCACCAAGACCTTTCCAGCATGCCCTCAAAAACTTGATTTGGTAGCCTATAGCCAAAGATATGAGCTTTGGAAATTTCTAGCTTGACCATTGTTAATGGATTGTTGTCTACTCAATCTTAATCACCATATTTTCCAGCCAATGATTTATACCACATGTGTTGGCTAGAAACTTATTTAATGGTTTATAAACCACGACACACTGCCATTGTATTGTGAGAGAGTCATGGACTTTATGCATGAACTACCTCATAGAATCCAAGTAATATCTTTGGTTTATGTTTAGGGTTTATTGACACTTGTCACCCTTGGGATACACCTTGACATCTTTTATTACATTGTAGTTATAATTTTCATCCTCCTAGGGCTTGATGTCTTGGATGTTTTAGGGTTGTTGCATGCCATTTAAATTTTAGAAAGCATTTGATATTAAACCATAGTTTTAGCTTGCATTTTCAGCCCTCTTTCATTGTATGATTACTTGTTTTAAGCGTTGTTTTATTTCTCTTGCTGTAACTTGTCACATTGTCGTAGCTAAATATCTTAATCACAAGTTTTATAACATTTATAGTTTCCTTATTGATTTGTGCTGTCTGGGAATCCCCTTGACTAGTTTGGACTTAGTTAATACCATTTATTGTCTTGGATACTTCATTTATGCAAATCTAGATATTACTTCATTAAACCACCTCATTTTCCCCTTGAAAAACTTAACTTAGTGATGGTATGTTTGAGTAACGAATATAGGGGACTGTAGACTTGATCCATTCAACGTCTCCGATGTTTTAGGGTTTTGGCATGCCATTTACATTTCAACAAGCATTTGATATTAAAACCTTGTTTTAGCTTGCGTTTTTATCCATCTTTCATTGTAAGATTACTTGTTTTAAGCGTTGTTTTATTTTTGTTGGTGTAACTTGTCATATTGTCATATATAAATATATTAATCACAAGTTTTATAACATTTATAGATTCCTTATTGATTTGTGGTGTTTGGGAATCCCCTTGAATTGTTTGGACTTAGTTAATACCATTTATTGTCTCGGATACTTCATTTATGCAAATCTAGATACTACTTCATTAAACCATCTCATTTTTTTCCTTGACAACCTTAACTTAGTGATGGCATGTTTGAGTAATGAATATAGAAGACTGTAGACTTGATCCATTATTGCTATAGGATTCCTTGAGGTTGCTAGGGAAGACTCCCTTGTGCCAGATTTCATCCTTCACTAAAACGAGGGAAGTAATTGCTAAGGTGACAATGGAAAATACTTCCAAAGCTACACTTGTCTTGCACCTTCTAAGAGGATTTTCACAAGGGTGCTAGATCTTCTGATAACATAAGGGACTTAAAAGAGACTTGAAGGTAGATTCTCAAGATGAAAGCCTAGGTGGAAAAAAAAGAAGGTAAAATTGTTCTTTTGGAGCTTGGGGAAGAAAGTAAGAGAGAGAAGTTGGAGGAGGATGAAAACATGATGAACTAACTTCAGAAGAAATTGAATCACTTGGAGCTGGAGCTAAAACCTGGGATAGAGGAGTTGAGGAAATATGTAGCCCTAGTTGCATTAGCTAGTTATTTTGGACAAGACCAAGAAACGACCATGGAAGAGGACAAAGTGGAAGAAAAAATAGAGCAAACTAGGAATACAAATCCCTCATTCCTTCAATAGTGGGAAGAAAGAAATAAGCTCATATGGGGCCTAGTAACTTTTATCGCACAAAATGTAGGTTGGGAAAATCCTGACCCAAAGCACAAGATGTCAAAAAATAGGAGAATACCTACCCATTATCACCTTAGATATGTATTCCCGTCACTTTAGAGGTGAAGAGATCACCTCAAGGGGGAAATATCAGGTGACCCAAGAGGGAAATGAGACATAAAGTGAGATGATGAAATGAATGCCCCTATAGGTCAAGTTTCTAAATGTAAAGTGTCTTGGAAATGATTCTCGGTAGTAGTCAATGGTTTCCAAGGAATTTGAGCACCTGCGGATGATGATAGTACATGCCCGAGACACAAGAAAAAACAAGGATACAAGCTTTATGTTAAGTGGAAAAGAAAGTGAAGCTTATTGTCCCTATTTGCAGCAATCAACAACAATCAACATATATATATATATCAACAAGAAAAACTTGATAAAGCTTCTATATAAGATGCTAAAAGTCCCGTGAATGAAGCAAGAGATAAACTAGTAAACACTAGTAAAACTCAAGTATACAAGAATAAATATTTAGCATCAATGTAAGGTTGTTATAGACCAGTATTTAAGAGATATAATTGCATCCTTTTGGATGTAGAAAACAAGTTGTCACAACAGGAAAATCATCCACAAAAACTTGCAAAAGATCCACTCAAAAGATGAGCTAGGACTAGTAGATTATGTTGGAAAACTTTTAGCGAATTTTGACAGTTGAAATGCAAGTTACAATCAAAGTAAGGGAGTATTTGTTGCAGCCCTAATTGGTGTAGATTTAATTTTGTTGTAGCACCCAAGAGACCAAGAAGACTAAGATGCCCTAGAGGCTTTAGTAACCTCAAAGCATCAACAATAGATTACAACTTAAACAATATCAAAATCTCGTTAAATCACGTTTACCAAAGCAAATGATTTATATCTCCAATGCAAATTTCAGATTAGTGCCTTTTAAAAATGGGTGAATGGAGTATTTAAAACAAAATTTAGATAAAAAAATATCCCTAGGGGTGTAAACTCTCTTACCCCCTATGGCATGCAAACCAAACTCAATATAGATCAATGACGGTGTACACCCTTGCACTCCTCCAAGATACATTGCAATAAAAGACTTGTAAACTAGCAAATGAAGAGAAATTGATGGAGGGTGTATGCAATTATACTCCTCCTAGGGTTTTAACCAACAATATCATGAATTGAGCAAGAAGAATGCATATTTTCCTTACCAAAACCAAGAAAGTTGCAAGATCAAACCCTAGTTTCACCAAGACAAACCATCCATAAGCAAGAACAAGAGTCCCCAAGAGGTGTGTGTTGATGCTCAAAAGTACAACATAGGATACCTTCTTACAAATGATTGCAAACACCTTTTTATTTAATTATATCTAATATTATACTAATAGGTGGGACCCCTTGTGTGACTTATGGGACTACGATGAAGAAGCGACACTTATATTTCGTTTGCCTATGTTTTGGTTGCGACACAAACTCTACAGCTTATTTGCCTCAAAATCATGGTTAAAATGCTTATGATAGGATGTCGTGGGCAAGGTGGTTAAAACAAGGAATAATGTTGTCTTGATTATCTCTCACAATGTATGATTACGCTTCTTGTAATGGATGAAGGAATTACACTTCAGTTTTAATTTTTGATATTGTATATGTTTTATAGTGTAGTTGGGTGATCACTTCGACCCTTGCTACAATGGTTGGCACATTTGTTTAATTGTAAGATTGGTTGTATCCCTAGAAAGTTCTTATATGTGAAATGGGGATAGCTACAATGGTTGGCGCATTTGCAAAATTGGAATATTAGCAAACTATGTTATAATCGACATACATTAAGTTATTTTGAATATTAATGGTTGATGAGTTGAATAGTGGGCCTACTCGTACTAGCCACGAATGAAAATGTGAAGGGAGAAGCGACGTGCAGTAAATGCATGCCACTCAAACTCACCTCGAGCTTGCCACCCTAGTCATTCTTGCATTTTTCTCTGTTGGTTGTTGATGCTCTGCTTTGCTCGGTGGTGGAGAAGGTATACAAGCTGGTATTTTCTCCTTAAGCAATCTTTTACACAGGTATGGGGTTTTTCTTGCTTTTCCATCCATGAACATTCACTCTTCTCTTTAAGTCAATAGTTGGCTCTTGTTTTCTCACGGTCTGTGTATTTCCAAAGATGTTATAATGAATTCAGACCATGCATTTCGTTCTGGCCAAACCCTCAAGTTGTCAACCCGCTTTTTTTTCCATCTACTTTCCACTGTTGCGTTGAACCCTATGCATTATCATGAAGGCATTTCTTACCCAAAATTTGATGAAATCATTGTTCGTGCTCTTTGTTTGGGAATGGGTTTTTATTGGTCACTTGCTATGCAAGTATGGAGGTAGTGTTGGACTCACTTATTTGCTTAAATTTACATTCTCTCCATGTGAAGTTTATGAGGTCAATAGAAATGTGCAAATTATTGTTATAACATAAACTTGCCATGTTTTATTGTAATTACAAAAAGCACCCATGTATAAGTTATGTGATGCTCAAATGAAGTCTAGGAACTAGGATGCAATAGGATGAGGAAGTTTGATGAATTGTGGTTCGATTAAACTTATGGTTATATACTGGGATTTGTTTTGGGGCACTTCGCGGGACCCTGTGGGTTTTAAGAACTTTGCTGATGATTGACATTATGGGTTGTAGCCCGTTCACTCCAAGACTGTCTATTGTATCGACTGTAGTGATTATGATGTTGTTCATTTTTCAATTATGTTTTGTACAAGAAGTATTGTTATTATGGTTATTTTTATTTCTGGGAAATTTGTTACTGTCTAATACAGTTTCAAAGTCAAATGAGCAGTTTTGTGAAGAAGGCACCAGTTTTGGGTTGTTTTTTTGGAAGTAGAGTATTGTTTAAACTTTAAATTTTTGAACAGTAAGAAAGTTTGATTGCGAATTGATATCATAGATGGCATGGTTGATGTATCATTTGAACAATATCCATGAGATACCCCCCCATTCTACCATTTTTTTCTAAATACACCCCCTTCACGATCCCAATTTCACTTATTCATCCCCTATTCTATGATATTTATTTTGAAAAGGAGTCTATGTGGAAATGAAAGGACGTTGATATGGGAAGCTTTGAGGACTGGTGTTCTGGATTTGTTTAGATACAAAGTTAATTTATTTATTTATTTTCTGAACAATATTCGTATATTAATTCCCCTCCATAATATCATTTTTCTCTAAATACAAGCCCTCCATATGTCCCATCGACCTTATTGATTCCATGTTCACGTGGCAATTAATAAACGACATATTATGGATGTATTGCATGTGTATCGTAAGTAAATTCTAGAGCCAAATTTTGATTTATGTAAGCAGAGTCTCATGTATGGGTTATTAATAACTTCATCACTCATTAATTATTTCCACAGGATGAGTTTTTTTAGTAGAGGCAACAATGACTGAAATAACAGAGACAGAGGAAATTGGAATTGAGGCCATATAAGGCCTAGATTTTCTATTCATTTTGATGATGATCCACAAGAGTTGAACTAGTTGTTTCAAGCTGGGTTTTTTAATTTGGTTGGTCATGTTATCTTGCATCCCCAACCAGAGAGGCCCCCTTTCCAACATCCTCAAAATTTTCTCGGCATTCTCGTTCGTACACATGTGTCTTTGTAGCTTGAAGTCGCAGCTAATGACGGTTGGCATAAATTGTCCACCAGACTGTCTCCCACCACCATGGATGGCCGCTTGTCTCCTTACCTTTACCACCACCAATCAATCCCAATGTTCAAATTGATCCTACTATTTCTCCGGTACAGTCCTCACACGCTAGAAAAAGGTTAAAAACTGATATCCCGCAACCTGTGCAAGATAAAGGAAAAGCATCGGCCTCCCCCTATAGTCCATGCACAAAGTATTCTAAATATGTGTCTTCACTCCTCCACCTCAAAGATGAATTCTCCCATGTGATCAACGAAATACAACCTCAAGGTTCTAACCAACCAAGGGCCACTCAAGAGAATTCAGCTGGGGACAACCGTGAAAAGAGCAAATATGCCTCAGAAAGCAACAAATATGGATTCAAAATGCTTATTTTTATGATTTTCAGTGACGAGGACAATGTTTAATGGTTTTCAACATATTTTGGACAACAAGCCTTATTTTTGGATATTTTGTGGATAATGTGGATATATTCTCTTTTGGGGTGTGATATAAATTATTGTTGATATTTAATATTCCGTTTAAATGATATCCATGGGAGATACAAGGGTGTTATATGGGCTAAATGATTATTTTTTGTACTTTGTATTTGATGATTAACAAGAAGAAATGATAGGAGTCACAAGGGGTCCCACCCATTTAGTTATTATTAATTAAGACCCTTATTTATATATTATTATTATTTATTTCTCCTAAACTAATTGTTAAGTTAATTTGACTTAACTAAAGAAAGTAGTTGAACTACTTCAACTGATTGGGAAAGAATAACAACTCAATTAGATGAAGAGACAAGGGGAGAATAGAAGGAGAAAGACAAGACTACGGTTTTCTCTTTAGTTAAATGAGATAAGTTCAGTTTTCATTTATTTTTGAGTTTATTTGAATTTCTAATCCTCTTGTTGAAAACAAGGTCTTATTGAAGGAAGCAAGGTTCAAAAATGAATCATACTTTTCAGCCGCTTGTTCTAGAGGTGTTGATTCATCCTTGATAGTCTATGTATTCTTGTCTATTTGTGAATTAATTTTCATGGATGATAAATAATATCTTGCAGAGTCAAAATGGTAGCAGTTTGTGGCAAGCTGATCCAAATCATTAATTTTAGTTTTATTTTACTGTCAGAGTCTTTTTGTATGGTGCCCATTGGAGATCTATAAATATGAATTTGGTCCATACCCTTGCAGGGGTTTGTAAAGAGAAATACACTTTTTGTATCTCAGAATGAAATAAAATCAAATTATTGTTCTGTCTCATACATGTGTTTTCATGACTTGGTTCCTCCTTTCGCTTTTGGTCTCCATGTTTACTTTATTGTAAAATTTGTATACAATCCAGTAGCTTTGTATAAATCCCAGGTGAATGTTTTAGAGGCTATAAATCCCAGGTGAATGTTTTAGGATTGAGTGAATGTTTTAGAGGCTATAAATCCCAGGTGATATTCTCAGCTATCTTGTCCTAGCCAGGCAAAACCTGAAAATGATTGAGTAAGGTGTCCCATACCTTATCCTCAAAATGATTTGGATTTTATGAGAAGAACGAAATGAATATAGATTATTAACAAGTGATTAACACAAAATAACAGAGATACAGTAAAACTGGTTTTCTATTCAATAACGAAATAAGCTGAAACTGTAAAATGCAGCGGAAACAAGCTTGCTGGAATGGTGGTGGCTTATCTATGAGAAGAGATGTGACGACAGTGCGCATTCGCAAGAAGCAGGTTACAATGAGGCTTTGAAGGCATTTTTACAATAAGAAAGAATTCCAAAAACCCTAGACATCCAAAAACCTAACCCTAGGAGATGAAATGCCAAAAGTCATGTGGGCCCCGTTTGGGTAAGCTAGTACATCAACTTCCCGGGGTCGTAACTTTTGCATACGATCTCCATTTTAGGCATGTAATAGCCTGTTGGAAAGGTATCGCCGAGGAGATTCATTTTTGGGGCTCAATTATGCCTTCAAATATCATTAAGGATCTCAATACCAAAAAAAATTCATTTAGGCCCTCAAAATGGCCCCGAAAGTAAAAACTGCTAAAAATAGTAAATTGCCAAAAATGTCAGAAAACTGTTTTGAGCCAGTTGGAAAAGGTGGGTGGCCACTGATATCCCTATGGATCAATCCTCCCTCCTTAGGAAGCAATGGTCTCGATTGCATTGAGGTCCCCCATTAGATGAGGAAATTTCTGCTGAATTTGGCCTCGGGTGAGCCACTTGCCTTGGTGCAGGAGCTGCCCTGCTTTGACAACTCGATAAAGCTGGATCCTTTGTTGTCGAGTGCCCTTGATCTGTTCACAATTTGATCATTGGATGCCTATTGTATGCAGTCAGGTTTGAGCTCTGTTGGTGTCAGTTGTTTTTCTACTTCTGAGGTGTCCAATAATGGTGGGAAATAAGGGCGAAGGAGATCCACGTTGAACACTGGGTGCAGGCCAAGGAAAGGAGGAATGTTGAGCTCAAAAGAATTATCCCCCATGGCCTTGGTGATAGTGTACGGTCCATAACGGAGTGGGTGAAGCTTTTGATGGGGTCCTGTAAGGCGTTCTTTCTCCAAGTGCAACCAAACTTTGTCACCCACCTGAAACTTATGCGGCACTCGATGTTGATCATGGCGCTGTTTGTACTTGTCATTGGACTTATGTAGGATATCCTAAACCTATTGGTGGGTGTGCTGGATTCGCTCAATGAACCGGGTGGCTTTGTCAGCTTCAGTTGGAGCAGGAGATGAGTCAATCGAGGTGACCGCAAGGGGAAGTGCAACATCTATGGGACCCAATGGTTGGAATCCCAACCCCACTTGAAAGGGGCTGTGGCCGGTTGAGCTATGTAAGGCTCGGTTGTAGCTATGCTGGACATAAGGAAGGCTCTCATCCCATGTGCGAGGGTTCTTTGAATTATACATGCGAAGGATATGCACAATCATTCGATTTACAACCTCGGTTTGGCCATCTGTCTGGGGGTGGAAGGCCGTGGATTTGGTGAGCTTGGTGTCCAGCAGTGGCCAGAGGCTCGACCAGAATGTGCTAAGAAATCGACTATCCTGATATAAGACAATGGTTTGTGGGATTCCAAAATGTATCCAGACTCGTTCAAAGAAGATCTTGGCAGTGGCCTCTACTGTGATTCTCTTCTTGCACGCAACCAGAATCGCCATCTTAGAAAAGCGATCAACAACCACAAAACACAGTCATTTCCCCGCTTGGTGGATGGGAGGCCTGACATGTAGTCCATTGAGATGGATTCCCATGGCCTGTCAGGAGTAGGAAGAGGGGTGTACAAGCCCTGTTTCTTAGTGGTTGGTTTGGCAATAGTGTAGGCAATGCAGGACCTGATATACTTGTCGACCTTCTGTCGAATTTTCTGCCAGTAGAAATGTTTCTGTAGCATCGCCACTATCTTTTTGACGCTGAAGTGTCTTGCCATCCAACTGTAGTGGGCTTCCCAGATCAGCTTCACTCGCTTGCTTGATGGAACACAACTATGGCCCAGACAACACAACAACCCATCCTGAAGATGGAAATTATCGACAACTACATTTGCACCCAACATTTGGTAGGTGGTGGCGAAGTCAGGGTCTGTCTCATAGAGTTGGGGCCATCCAGATGTATCATAGCCACAAGATTCTAGCACCGTGGTGAGTGCCGTGACTGGCGGTTTGCTGAGGCAATCAGTGACGCGATTGGTGCTTCCTATTTTATACTTGATGTTGAGGTGGAATTGCTGCAAGTATGTGGACCACTTTTGATGGCGGTCATTTTGCAGTTTTCCCTGTGTCTGCATGAACTGCAGTGGCTTATGATTAGTGTGGATGACTGTCTCCTTCCCAAGAATGTAATGTCTCCACTGGCGACATGCTTGCAAAATGGAGTACATTTCTTTGTCGTAAGTAGGGTACTTACAGATAGTATATGATAGTGTCTCACTATGATAGGCCACGGGGTGGCTGTGCTGAGTGAGAACGGTGCTCATGACATAGTCTGAAGCATCTATCTCGATCTCAAAGGGATGCTGCAGGTCTGGTAGTGAAAGTATTGGGGCTGAGCACAAGCGCTGCTTCAAATCATCAAACGCTTGTTGTTGGGACCGGCCCCACGCAAATTTTGCCTTACCACCACCCCCGTTTACTTGGCTGAGGGCCCATGCAATATGGGAGAAACCCAACACAAACCTGCAGTAGAAATTAGCAAGTCCCGAGAAGCTTAGAAGCTCAGTGAGTGTTGTTGGGGATAGCCAGTCACAGATGACTTGGATCTTGGATGGATCCACATGTACGCCATGCTGATCAATGATGTAGCCCAGGTAATGGACCCTGTCCATGCCGAAGGAGCATTTTTCCAGGTTGGTGTATAGCTTGTGCTGCCGTAGGGTGTGTAGAACCTACTGAATATGCTACAAGTGTTCGTCCCAAGTCTTGCTGTAAATTAGAATGTCATCCAGATACACCACTACAAAAGTATTAGTGAATGGTCATAGGATATCGTCTATCATCCTCATGAAAGTGGCTGGAGCATTTGTCAAACCAAAGGGCATGCCCAACCATTCAAAAAGTCCTTCCTTTGACTTGAAGGTGGTCTTCCATACATCTGTCTGTTCTATCGGGACCTGGTGGTAGCCAGACTTCAGATCAATCTTACTGAAGTATTTGCCCCCCATGAGTTGATCAAGGAGGTCATCGATTTGGGGAATTAGGTACTGGTTTTTGACAGTGATTTTATTCAGAGCTCGATAATCAATACAGAGTCACCAGGTTCCATCTTTCTTTTGTACTAGCACGATTGGGCTCCCGCAAGGTGATGAGCTAGGGTGTATGTGCCCCTTGTGGAGCAGTTCTTGGATCTGTCTCTTTATCTCCTCATTCTCTAACAAAGAGCGATGATAGACTGGCCCATTGGGCAGTGGTGCACCGGGGGTCAGATCGATGGGGTGCTTGACCTGGCAATGCAGAGGTACCCCTGTAGGTGAGGAGAAGATATCCGAGTATTCTTCCACGACCTTATCTACTTGCTTCTGCTGTGTGGAGAGGTCAGCCGCAAAGACCCTGGATGTGGTTGCGATATTTCTCTTATTCTGAGAGCGAATCACGAAGAAGACAACCTTCCCTGTCTGAGAGATGAACTTCCTGCATTGCTTAGCAGAGATCAAGGAAATAACACTAGGTGGGACTACCTCGGGTATCCTATACAATTTCCTATTCAAAGTAATAATAACACTACGAGGCCTAGACTCATATACAACATGACGTTTCCATAAATAAGGTTGGCCCAAAAGAACATCACAAACTTCAAGAGGAGCAACATCACACAATACCTCATCTTTGAAGGGCTTGATGCCATACGACAGTTGAAACTGTTGGCCGACGCAGAGATCGCTTCCTTGGTGGAGCCATCCAATGGTGTAGGGTTGTGGGTGTGGCATTGTTGGCAGGGCCAACCACTTGACAACCTCTTCTGAGATGAGGTTCTTCTGGCTACCACTGTTAATGATGAAGTGCAGTGGGGTGCCTTTTACCCACATTTGTGAATGGAAGAGGCACTCTCCTTCTTCTGGATCGTTTGGTTCACCAGGCTGGATCTTGGTGGTAGCAACGGTGGCACTGGGTTCCATGTCAATGATCCGTCTTCCCCTTTCTGGTTCTATCTCGGAGTCAGAATCTACATCTGATTCAGAGGCTTTCACTTCGGCCACCAGTGACTTCTTTGAGCGACAGTCAACAGTGTTATGCCAATGGCTCTTATGGAAGTCGCACCACTTCCCGGTATCTTTCTTTGTCTTTCCAGTGTCCTTCTTTGCTTGAGGCTTGTACTGGTTGTCTTGATACTGTCCATCTTTGCTCTGTCCTTTGTTCGGTGGGTTGGGGCCACCCTTTCCTAGCTTTTGTTGTGAGGGGTTCCCAGGCCCAAATTATCGCGTCTTTTGTTTGAGCTTCTGCTCGATTTTGATGGCATATCGATAGGCCACGCCCAAGGATGAGATGTCTAGAAATTCCATTTCAGTCTGGATGTATCTATGCAGAGCACCGCAATACTTGAGCACTGGATGTCGCTCCAAATCTTTGATACCCAACTTGGTGCGCAAGGCATGGAAGATATTTGTGAAATCTGGCACTGCTTGGTCTCTTTCTTGCCGCAGTGTGGTCCATTTGGTATACAGGTTGTCATAACTTCCGATAGGGTAGTATTGTTCCTTAATAACATCCCTGAAGGATTCCTAGGTGGCCGTGACTGAAAATAATGAGGTTTCCTCTGTTTCCTTTTGTTCACAAAAAGTTTCCCACCAATCTTTGACATGGGGAATGACTTTGAGGAGCACAAAAGTAATATTTTCTCTATTCGAAAATTTATGAACAAAAAAATACCCTAGGAGATGAAATGCCAAAAGTCATGTGGGCCCCGTTTGGGTAAGCNCATCAACTTCCCGGGGTCGTAACTTTTGCATACGATCTCCGTTTTAGGCGTGTGATAGCCCGTTGGAAAGGTATCACCGAGGAGATTAATTTTGGGGGCTCAATCATGCCTTTATCTATCATTGAGGAGCTCAATACCGAAAAAACTTCATTTAGGTCCTCAAAATGGCTCTGAAAGTAAAAACTACTAAAAATAGTAAATTGCCAAAAATGTCGGAAAACTGTTTTGAGCCAGTTGGAAAAGGTGGGTGGCCATCGATATCCATCTGGATCACAACATTTATTTGGTGACCATACTGGGGAGATATTCCATATCTCTCTGGTTGATTGTATTCATGATTATCTTTGAATCTTTATGCTTTCTTTTGATACTCTTTGATTGATTTTCTCATGATAGTACCTTCTGCAAGGTAGCCTAATATTGAACACGGTATGAAATACCAAACTAGCATTGCCTTGACTTTATTCAATACCATTCTAAAAACTGCTAATACCTGGGTCGAGATTGAACGCTCTTGCGAAGTAGTTGAACAAGATATAAGTATCCGTGAACACTAGGAAACCAGGAAAAGGCAACTTAGAAACCAATAGTAATTTCCTTTTCCTTAGTCCCTGGTTTTTTGTTTTCATGTCCTCAAATCCTCATATTTATAGAAGAAAAAGAGGATTTTCCCCTGAAGCTATTCCTATTATTGAAATAGGAAGGAGGAAAGCCATTTTGTTGACCCAAGAAAGCACTCTAAGGAGGACTTTGTCTGACTCTCCCAACTCACTCTGTTCTCCCTTTCCCATCACTCCCAAAATGGCATCTGCAGGTGGTGCTAGTGGTGCTGGAGGTGCTTCATCGTCCCAACATTCAACCTCATCAGTAATTGGTAGTATATATAGTCATCAAGTTATCGTACAATCAACTACCAAACCTACTAAAGTTATAAATAAGTACAATATTTTCCAATTTGAGGAAGATGCTACTACCACCCCATGACACGTATCTTCTCCCTTGAATCTATGACCTGCTACTCGTCCGTTACCCAAATTTAAAGAGAATCTTCGTACGTTCTCAGGGAATAATACTATCTCTACAAATGAACACCTAGTGGCATTTTCTATTTCTTGTCATAATATCGAGGCTAATGACAATGATACATGCATGTGCTTATTTGTTAACTCCCTTGAAGGGAAAGCAACAACTGATTTCTTTGATCTTTCTCCATAGATCCTTTCCACTTGGGAAGATTTGGTTTATTGGTTCAAGTCCACTTATGGACAATCTAAGAGCCTGGTCAAACATTTAATGGAATATAACAATATTTCTTACAAATATGGTGAGACTATTAGTTCCTTTGACCTACGCTTCACCAAATTTTACAATCAAATCCATGAACTAATCTTCCCCCAAAACCAAGCTACCTTCATGAATTACTGTAATGCGCTTCCCTCTCCTTATCATCATAGGCTCGAAGAAAAGGCTATTGACAATCTTGGCTCCGCTCTCCACACTTGCCTGGAGTACAAAGAGAAACTTGAAAGAATAGGTCTCCCGAAAGGAGACTCAGTCAAACAAAAAAATATGTCTTCTCTCCTACAACTTGTGCAAGATATGAAAAATCGAATGATAGCCTATGAATGAAAAGGGAATGTTCCCTCACTTACCCCCGGGGCATCTTCTTCTTCTGCAGTGACTTTTGGGAATACAAATGAATTTTTTTTCAGCCGAAGGCTAATATGTCTCACAATTGGTGTAACTTCTACGAAGAAAATCACGAAGAAAGCACTTGTGAAGTTAAGAAGAGTGCCAAAGATAAAATATTTGGCAAGAAGCCTGAAATCACTATCACTGTTCTATATTGGGTAGAACCATAAGATGTTATGATCATAAATACTAGGAACAAATCTTATGCTCCTAAAGGGAAATACGATCCTCCTCATGCTTCTTCCACTCCGGCCTCATCTTTACAGGGTACTAATGTACTAACTATCAAAGTTCCCGAGATTCAAGGAGTCCCTTCCCCTCTTACATCTTCCAAGTATGAAATCCTTAACCAACTGGCTAATATCAAGGCCGATGCTACCCTTTTGGACATGGTTTCCATCCCTGGACAACAAAATCATCTTAAGAATTTTATGGAAGGAAAAAATTCCACCATAACCAATGTTTCTGAAGAGGCAAAAGAAGAGGATCCCACTGTAAATAAGATAGGTGTAAATAATTTTAGACACCTTGTAAAAACCCTCCATTTTTCATTTATGTAAAAATTATGGATAAAATATCCCATTGTTTCCTAATTGATGGTGGTTCAAGCCCAAGCGCTATGTCAAAAATCATTATGGAAGAGCTAGGCTTATCATGTACTAATGACAATTCTAGAAGCATGCTCTCCTATAACAGTCTGCATCAGTCAACAATAGGTGAAATCAAAGACATAACTTTAGTTTTATGTGCACATCTTGAAATAAGGACAACCCTCAACATCCAAGTAATCGACATGCCAGTAAGAAACTATTCTATTATCCTAGGAAGAGACTAGCAATCCCTAATAGGTGGATATCTTTTGCTTGATGGGACACAATTATCTATTTCCCAGAATGTAAATAATATCATAGTCCTAAGAGAAGGAATAATTTTTCCATACATAGAGAGTATTCCTCAACAGAATGTAAATTATCTTGAGGAAGACTTAGTGGTGTACTCTATCTTTGCTGATGAGGGTGACACAAATTTAGAACAAATTGATTTAGAAGACGTTATGTGGCACATGCATTTCGATGGCTCATGCTCAAATGAAGGTAATGGATCTGACATTATATTGTACTCACATATAGATAAAATCCATAACTTTTCTTATAGGTTAGATTTTGCCCGCACAAAAAATGTCACCGAGTTTGAGGCCTTACTGCTAGGCATCGAAAATTCCTATAACCTTGGTTGTATTCACCTTATAGTTTTAGGTGATTTTGAACTTGTTTTGAACCTTGTGCGTAAAATATAATCTCCTAGCAATAATTTTATGAAACACTATACCCAAGTTGTTTGGGAGATTATCTTGAACCTGTTATCTTTTAACATCAGTCATGTTAAGAGGTAACTTAATTCAATGGCTGATAGGTTAGTTGTATTTGCGACGCCCCCTACTCGACAACTTCTACCTCAAAGGTCTGATTGTACTTTTCAATATTTATATCATCCTCACATTCCAGATAATGTAGAATCATGGAAGGTTTTCCCTAATGATGAAGGAATATGTGCTTTCATACAAAATGAACCGTTTAAGCCTAAGGAAATCATATCTATGGAAGATGACAAATTTCCAAAAGGCACTAATCTTCTTGAGAGTTCATTTTCATCGAGTGATGTGAGAAACAAAGAAACACTCAAGAAAGAGGAGTCGAAAAGGAAAGTGGGTGGTACCATTTCCTCGAACCTTGGGACCTTCAAATCTCCAAATATGGTTAAACTAGGTGCCCAATGTTCCGACGAAGAAAAGGTGAAATTCATAGAACTATTACATGAATTTCAAGATGTTTTTGCATGGTCATACGAGGATCTTCGTGGTTTTGATCCTGCTCTCATACAACATGACATTCCTATCAAGGACGGGATACAACCAGTTAGGAAAAAACAAAGACCCATTAACCCCGCACTTGAAGCTACTATTAGAAAGGAGTTGGATTTTTTTTTGAAAGATGGTATAATATTCCTAGTTAAATATTCTTAGTGGGTTTCTAATTTAGTTCCTATTAGAGAGACAACTGGTCAAATTCGACTATGCATTGATTTTCACGCAATGAATAGAGAAAGTGTTAAATATCATTTTCCTCTCCCTAACATGGAAATGATTTTGCAACAGATTGCAAGGTCACAAATGTTGTCCTTACTTGATGGTTTCTCTGGATATAATCAAATCAAGGTAAAAAGGATGGATAGATACAAAACCACCTTTACTACACGATGGGGCAAATTTTCTTATGAACGCATGCCTTTTGTCTTGTCTAATGTAGGTGCCACTTTCTAGTGAGCTATGAAAACATATTTTGATGATCTGATTGGTAATATTATCCAGGTTTATATTGATGATTTGATTGTCTATTCAAATAATTGATTAGATCACTTTGGTCATCTCAGAAAAGTTCTCATACAATGCGGAAAATTCAACATTTCTTTAAATCCTTCTAAATATATTTTTGGAGTCACTAAGGGAAAGCTCCTTGGAAATATCATTTATGATTCAGGAATAAGCATAGATCCCTAAAGGATTGATGCTATCCTGAACCTTCCTGTCCCCACTTCCAAAAAGGAGGTTCAAGCCTTTATGGGTATTATCAACTTTGTCCGCATGTTTTTTTCCTAATTTTTCCTTACTGGTTAAACTGATTCACAATATTCTAAAGCAAGATCTCTCTTTATCTTGGATGTATGATGTCAAAAATGATTTCATAAGATTAAGAAGGCAATTAGTTCTGCATTGGTTCTAGAAAAACCGAACTTTGAGAAAGATTTTATCATATACACTAATGCCACCGAGGAAACAGTTTATACTATTCTCTTACAATGTGATGACTGGAATAATGAAAAACCTGTAGCTTACACGAGCCAAATTTTATCAGATGACGAGTCAAAATAATCTTATATTGAGAAACATCCCTTTGCTCTTGTTAAAGATGTAGAGAAATTTCGCCACTTTATCCTAGGAAAGCACACGCAGGTAAAAGAACCTTTGCATGCTGTCAAGTTTTTGATTTCACAAACTTATCTTTCAGGGAAGCTTTCACATTGGCTTACCAAAATCTAGGAGCATGAATTGACTATGATGACTTCGAAAACAATTAAGGGATGAGACTTATCCCTTCACTTATCTCAACATGCTGAAGAAGGTGAAGAAATTGACGATCATGATAATCCTCTTTCGACACTGTTTTATATTGAGAGTTAAACCCTTTCCATAGTTGAACATCCATGGTATAAAAATATGGTGTATTACTTGCAATATCATAAATGCCCAGATGACTTAGATCCTCATCAAAGGAGAAGTCTCTGTCTTGAATTTTCTAGATATATTATTTTAGGAGACTTTTTGTTCAGGAGATTTGTTGATGGTATAATACTTTGATATGCGAATAATGAGGAAGCACATAAATTGTTACAGGAAACTCATGGATCTTCAAATTATTCTATGCACATTGGTGGCCACTTCTCTGCTAAGGACACTGCTTTTAAAATAAGAAATGGTTATTATTGGCCTTCAATTTTTCAATATTCTTATAAATTCGCAAGGTCTTGTGACAAGTGCCAAAAATTCACTTGGAAAGAGCGTCTTTTGGCTATGCCCTTGCATCATGTTCTCCCTGATTTTCCATTTTCTAAATGGGGCCTAGAATTTATTGGTCCTATAAATCCTCCATCTTCTGCAAGGAAAATTTTCATTTTGATAGCCACTGATTATTTCACTAAGTGGACTAAAGTTGTCCCTCTTAGACACTCACATGAAGAGTAAGTAATTTCTTTCTTGGAAACTAATATCTTCTCCAGATTTGGCATTCCTTTAGAGATTATTACGGAAAATGGTCCCGCTTTCATTTTTGCTAAATTGACTCAATTTTTAGCTAAACTGGGGGTCAAACATTTCACTTCCTCAACTTATTACCCTCAAGGAAAGGGCAAGCCGAGTCTACTAACAAAAATCTGGTTAGGATCATAAAGAGGCTGATTGAAGATAAGCCTCGTTAGTGGCACACCCTCCTCACTTACGCACATGTTGCACTCCCTTTCAGCTTATTTATGATCAAGAAACCATTCTGCCTATTGAGATGGATATTTCTTCCCTACGACTGATGCTACAGATCGAAGAATTAAATTCTTCCAATGTCCCTCAAAGGATAAATGCACTATTAGACTTAGAAGAACAAATAATGTTTTCCTTGGAAAACATTAAGAGAAGACAACAAACCATGAAGAAATATTTTAACAAACGAGTAAAAGATGTCAAATTTAAAGTAAATGAGAAAGTATTGCTTTGGGACTCAGCCCATCCTGATAGAGGAAGACATTCAAAGTTTCATAAATTATGTCTAGGTCCTTTCAAAATTGCTTTTGTCCTAGGTGAAAACTCTTATCTTTTAAAATACTTGGAAGAGCGATTTTTTTCCTATAGTACCAATGGTTCCCACTTCAAACATTATGTGGAACCATATTTAATGATAAATTCCATATGGAAATTATTGTTGTATATAGCTTTCCGTTTCATTGTTTTATTTTGCCTTGTTCAATTGATTGTTCAAATTCTACTGCTTTATCTTTTCTGTTGTTTCTTTTTTTGTGGTTTTATGTTATTTGAAATAAATTTTGGATCAGTTTGCCACAACAATGCCATTCTGTAAGTATTGTTGGTCAATAACAATAATGTTTACATATTTTCCACGATGTCCTCCTTTTAGACATCGTTGAAATTGCATTTTTCTTCCAATACTGTTGTTAGATAGATGATTTGATTTTCTTCCCTATTACCTTCTATCCCTTTCTTCCCTACATCTTGCAATTCAAAAGAGCATATCAGAAAATTTCTCCTTAAAACAAGAAACACTTTTATTTGTGACCGGCCGAATGTTATGCATACATGACCAAAACCCCTCATACGTAACACTTTTCATGGGTTATTCCCAAAGTCCCATATCATCTTTTCCCTTAAGCCATATTTACCCCTCTATTGCACAATCATTCTGATCTATGTTCACTGGTCTGTGAAACCGAATATTCCAAGTTCTTAATCTATTGGAAACATATTCTCTGTGGAGTCGCCAGTTTTTTGACGCTCAAAATTGTAACATAGGGTACCTGCTTGCGAATGATTGAAAACGTCTTATTATTTAATTATATCTAATAATATACTAATAGGTTGGACCCCCTGTGTGACTTATGGGACTATGACGAAGAAGAGACACTTATATTTCGTTTTCCTATGTTTTGGTTGCGACACAAACTCTACAACTTATTTTCCTCAAAATCATGGTTAAAATGCTTATGATAGGATGTTGTGGGAAAGGTGGTTAAAACAAGGAATAATGTTGTCTTGATTATCTCTCACAAAGTATGATTATGCTGCTTGTAATGGATGAAGGAATTACACTTCAGTTTTAATTTTTGATATTGTATATGTTTTATAGTGTAGTTGGGTTATCACTTCAACCCTTACTACAATGGCTGGCGCATTTGTTTAATTGCAAGATTGGTTGTATCCCTAGCAAGTTGTTATATGTGAGACGGGGATAGCTACAATAGTTGGCACATTTGAAAAATTGGAATATTAGCAAACTATTGTATAATCAACATACCTTAAGTTATTTTGAATATTAATGGTTGATGAGTTGAATAATGGACCTGCTCATACTAGCCATGAATGAAAATGTTCAGGGAGAAGCGATGTGTAGTAAATGAACGTCACTCAAACTCACCTTGACCACGCCACCCTAGTCATTATTGCATTTTTCTCTGTTGGTTGTTGTTGCTCCGCTTTGCTCGGTCGTGGAGAAGGTATACAAGCTGGTCTTTTCTCCTTAAGCAATCTTTTACACAAATATGGAGTTTTTCTTCCTTTTCCATCCATGAACATTTTCTCTGCTCTTTAAGTCAATAGTTGGCTCTTGTTTTCTCATGGTATGTGTATTTCAAAAGATGTTATAATGAATTCAGACTGTGTATTTGTTGTTTGCAAATTTTGGTTTCATGTGTGGGTTGTCTTGAGACTATTAGCATTGAAAGATTCATGGGTGTCTTTTACTAGTGTAGTTGTTCGCATTTTTTCTATGAAAAAGAATGTGGTTGGGGATACTCCTGGGCCTACGTTTCGAAAATGGGTTCTCTCTGGCTCTTACCTGTGGGTTTTTGTGGAAATTATGCCTGTATGTTACGATTGTTGGTCTTCGTTGCTAATATGCCTGCACTATAGTCCTGACTCTATGAGTATTAATGTGGGATATTTTGACGGGAGTAAACTTTTCGTGCTCTTTTCTGGCCAAACCCCAGGTTTTCATCTCGCTTTCTTCTTCCATCTACTGTCCACTGTTGCGTTGAACCATATGCATTATCATGAAGGCGTCGCTTACCCATAATTTGATGAAATCACTATTCGTGCTCTTTGTTTAGGCACCGGTTTTGATTGGTCACTTGCTATGAAAGTATGGAGGAAGTGTTGGAATCACTTATTCACTTGAAGTTACAGTCTATCCATATGAAGTTTATGAGGTCGATGACAATGTGTGAATTACTTTTATAACATAAACTTGCCATGCTTTATTGTAATTAAAAAAATCACCTTTGCATAAGTTATATGATGCTCAATTGAATCTATGAACCATAATGAAATAGGATGAGGAAGTTTGATGAATTGTGGTTCGATTAAAATTATGGTTATATACATGGATTTGTTTTGGGGCACTTTGTGGGACCCTGTGGGTCTTAAGAAATTTGCTAATGATTGACATTATGGGTTGTAGCCCGTTCACTCCAAGACTGTCTATTGTATCAGCTGTAGTGATTATGATGTTGTTCATTTTTCAATTTTGTTATGTACATGAAGTATTTTTATTGTTTTTATTTTTATTTCTAGGAAATTGGTTACTGTGTAATACAGTTTCAAGGGCAAGTGAGCAGTTTTGTGAATAAGGCACCCATTTTGGGTTGTTTTTTTGGAAACAGAGTATTTGTTTAAACTTAAAATTTTTTTAACAGTAAGAAAGTTTGATTGTGAATTGATGTCATAGATGGCATGGTTGATGTATCATTTGAACATTATCCATGAGATACCCCCCCATTCTACTATTTTTTGCTAAATACACCCCCTTCACGATCCCAATTTCACTTATTCATCCCTTGTTATGTGATATTTATTTTGAAAAGGAGACTGTGTGGAAATGAAAGGAAGTTGATATGGGAAGGTTTGAGGACTGATGTTCTGGATTTGTTTAGATACACAGTTAAGTGTTTTATTGATTGTTTGAACAATATTCGTATATTAATTCCCCTCCATGATATCATTTTTCGCTAAATACAAGCCCTCCATATTTCCCATGGACCCTATCAATTCCATGTTCACATGGAAATTAATAAATGACATATTATGGATGGATTGCATGTGTCTCGTAAGTAAATTATATAGAAAAATTTTGATTTATGTAAGAAGAGTCTCATGTATGGGTTATTAAGAATTTCATCACTGGTTAATTATTGCTATAGGATGAGTTTTTTCAGTAGAGGCAGTAATGGCCGAAATAACAAAGGTAGAGGAAATTGGAATCGAGGCCATAGAAGGCCTAGATTTTCTATTCATTTCAATGTTAATCGACAAGAGTTGAACCAATTGTTTCAAGATGGGTTTTTTAATTTGTTTGGCCATGGTATCTTGCATCCTTGACCAGAGAGGCCCCCTTTCTAGCATCCTCAGAATTTTCCTGGCATTCTCGTTTCTCCACATGTGTCTTTGCAGCCTAAAGTCCCAGCTAATGACAGTTGGCAAGAAATTGTCCACCAGCCTGTCTCCCACCACCATGGATGGCCTACTGTCTCCTTACCTTTACCACCACAAATTAATCCCAATGTTCAAATTGCTCCCTCTATTTCGCCGGTATAGTCCTCGCATGCTAGCAAAAGGTTAAAAACTGATAGCCCACAACCTGTGCAAGACAAAGGAAAAGCAACGACCTCCCCCTCTAGTCCATCCATAGAGTCTTCTAAGTCTGTGTCTTCACGCCTCCACCTCAAATATGATTGCTCCCATGTGATCAACGAAATACAACCTCAAGGGTCTAACCAACCAAGGGCCACTCAAGAGAAGTCAGTTTGGGGTAGCAGTGAAAAGAGGAAATATGTCTCATAAATAAACAAATATGGATTCTAAATACTTATTTTTATGATTTTCAGTGATGAGGACAATGTTTAATGGTTTTCAACATATTTTGGACAGCAAGCCTTATTTTTGGATATTTTGTGGACACTGTGGATATATCCTCTTTTGAGATGTGATATAAATTATTGTTGATATTTAATATTCAGTTTAAATGATATCCATGGGAGCTGTAAGGGTGTTATATGGTCTAAATGATTATTTTTTGTACTTTGTATTTGGTGATTAACAAGAAGAAATGATGGGAGTCACAAGGGGTCCCACCTATTTAGTTATTATTAATTAAGACCCTTATTTATATATTATTATTATTATTTATTTCCCCTAAGCTAATTGTTAAGTTAATTTGACTTAACTAGAGAAAGTAGTTGAACTACTTCAACTGATTGGGAAAGAATAAAATCTCAATTGGATGAAGAGACAAGGGGAGAATAGAAGGAGAAAGACAAGACTAAGGTTTTCTCTTTAGTTAAATGAGATAAGTTCAGTTTTCATTCATTTCTGAGTTTACTTGAAAGCCTAATCCTCTTGTTGACAATAGGGTCTTATTGAAGGCAACAAGGTTCAAAATTGAATCATACTTTTCAGCCGCTTGTTCTAGAGGTGTTGATTCATCCTTGATAGTTTGTGTATTCTTTTCTGTTTGTGAATTAATTTTCATGGATGATAACTTGCAGAGTCAAAATGGCAGTAGTTTGTGGCATGTTAATCCAAATAATTAATTTTAGTTTTATTTTACTGTCAGATTATTTTTGTATGGTGCCCATCAGAGATATCTAAATATGACTTTGGTGCATATCCTTGCAGGGGTTTGTAAATCAAAATACACTTTTGGTATCTTGGAATGAAATACAATCATATTATTGTTATGTCTCATACATCTGTTTTCATGACTTGGTTCCTCCTTTCTCATTTGGTTTCCATGTTTACTTTATTGTAAAATATGTATACATTCCAATATCTTTGTTTAAATTTTATTTTACATTGCAACATATACAAATCATAAAACCAACCTTAATCCTTGAAATTAATACTTGCAGATTGAGTAAATGTTTTTGAGGCTATAAATCCCGTATGACATTCCCAACTATCTTGTCCTAGCCATGAAATATATGAAAATGATTGAGTAAGGTGTCCCATACCTTATCCTCAACCGTGCACACCACCTTAGATCATCCATTCATCAAGAGATACACCAAAAATCATTTGCAAGAGAGAGAGATACCAAAAATGCTCAAGTATAGCGAAAATTTCAGCCATTAGTCTTCTCACAATGGGAGAGCTATGTGTTGGATCATGTTTTCATTGATGCCAAAGGTTTAATTAATTTATGTCAAAGGATTGATGTCAAGTGATTGATTGATGCCAAAGGATGATTGAATGATGTCAAAGGTCAAAGGTTTGATTAATTGATGTCAAAGGATTGATGTTGATTAATGTCAAATGAACAATGTCTTATCATAGCATATTGATGAAGTATGTATTGTCCTTGATGAGAATGGATTGATTTCAAGTGGAATAATAGTCATATGCTGTCATTGATATGATGCATACATGAAGATGGACCAATGAGTTGTCATTGATACATGATGCATAGATAAAGATAGATTGATGTGGATTCATTGGCATATGATTATTGTTGGATTGATGTAAAGATGAATCATTGTTGTCTTATCATGGTTGATAAGGTGTACAAATGGATGAAATCCAAAGTGGTCCCCTTATGGTGAAATCCCTCATGGGAAGACGCTTTTCAGTTGAGTTATCCTTGAAGTATGGTTATTCTTATATGTGGAATAATGAGTTGAAGATCAATGAATTTGGCAGTGGAACTATCCTATATGGATAGTTCTTGTCATGCCATTTTTGGTGGTATGTGGAATGTGACACAACTCCTCATGGTTTGAGAGTTATGGCTTTACAAAGTTGGAGGGCCCTCATATATAGGCTTGAAGCCCCAAAAGGTCAAAGAAGTCAAAGAAGATTGCAAACAGGAAATTATTATTTAAATGGTAAAGAAAAGTGACAAAATCAAGGAGGAATACTTAAATGATAAAGAAATGGATAACTTCTAACTATGGAAAGTGGTTAACCCTAAAAATGAGGTAATTAGGTTAAGTGACCTAGAAATGGGTTAAGTGACCTAGAAATTGGTTAAGTAACCTAGAAATAGGTTAAGTGACCTAGAAATGGGTTAAGTGACCTAGAAGTGGGTTAAGTGACCTAGAAGTGGGTTAAGTGACCTAGAAGATGCTTCTAAGGAAACTACTTAGAGAGTATAAATAAGAGACAAGGGTATCTTGTGAACTATCTCTCTTGTGTGTATCTCTTGAGCATGTATTGAAGATCTATTATGAGAGAGAGGAGATATGGAGGATCTCATGGATGCATCAAAGTTTCGGCAAGTCTGAGATCATGATGGAAAAAATCTTGGAAGTTCAGAAACCCTAGTTTCTTAGGTATACACAGGTTGTAGTGAGTCAGGGCACGTACATACAGGGGCTAAATGAGGACAGGGTGAGTACAGTGGATGCAGCCATGAAGACTTGTGTGTGAGTTGGTGCTAGACTCTTGAAGACTGAAGCAGGTTCTAGATATGCATTCTATGGGCTCAGATCTACCATAGAAACTCTGGTATGATTACATTGTTATCTTGATGGATACTCTTTCTTGTTATGTGGTGAATGCTTAAGGAATTCTTGGTATGGTTGTTGTGATGTGGTTTGTGGTGGTTGATGGAGTGAACAACACTCTTATGATTCAATTATGATATGACTGCTATAGTATGATGATTTCTTATACATAATTGAGTAGCATTCATATATATGGTTGAGGAGAATGAGTAAGTTGTTGGATAGCTTGGATGTGTTGTGATTGGTTATGGGTCAGATTGGACAGTGAGAGACATAAGATATTGTGATTGAAGGCTGCAGAAAGATCTGAGTGTGTGATGAAAAGAAAACCCTAGTTTCTCAGAAGTGATATGCAGGATGTAGTACAAACTGGCCACATACATACATGAGTTGTACTACTAGTAGGGCACATACATACACGTGCTGCACTACTGACAGGTCACGTACCTATTGACATATTGATATATGTTGAGGATTTTTGCCTCATCTCAGTTGGTGCTGAGGGTGTAAGCCGAGTCTTGGATTATAGAGCTAGTGCTCTTGTATAGTTGTACTCTATTTAGTTGTTGCTGATAAACCCAAGGATTGTAGTCCGTAATAAAAATAAATTGTACATACATCTTGTGTTCTTTGTGGTGATGATTTAATGATGGAATGTTGCTGATGTATGTTCACATTTAACTGGTTATAAATGAAAACAATAAGTAATGAGTAAATGGTGATTTCTAATTAATGAGTTTTATAAAGGGGAAGTTTTGGGAAAAATATCCCTGCACTGTTCACACCCCCCCCCCTCTTAGTGTAGTCGGTGTGTCCAACAATTGGTATCAGAGAAATCCTTCACTATAAGCCTTAACAATCTTGGAGGAGATCCATAGACACACAGATGGATGATGAATTTCCAATCCTTGATGAGGAAAATTATTCTACATGGAGAATAGAGATGAGAGTACATTTGGTACATTTGAAGGAAATGGGAGCGGGTATTTGGAAGGCAGCCATTGGTGGATAAGTTTCCTTGAAGAACAAGTCAAAGTTTGTAGCTCAAAGGGAAGGAAAGAAGAATGACGCATTGGCTCTCAAGACCATTCTTAGTGGACTCTCAAGCCCTATCAAAGACAACATGGGACAATGCACTTCCGCCAAGGATCTATGGCTAAAGCTAGAGGAGACATATCAAAGCAAGAAAGAAAATATTGAAGACCACTCCATCAAGATCATTAAAGGTAAAGAATCTCCAAAAACTCTTGATTGCATTATTTCTAAATGTGATGATCTTGAAGACAATTCAAATGAAGGCAAAAAATCATGTGATGATGTTGGAAAAGAGGAAGATAATGAAGGCAAAGAATCATGTGATGATGTTGGCAAAAAGGAATATCTTGAAGACATTTCAAATGAAGCTAAATAATCTCCACAAACCGTTGATTGCAATAACTCAAAATGTGATGATGTTGAATTTTTCTCTACAAGTGAAGAAGAAAATCTAGAAATAGTTTGTATAGCAACAATTGATTATTATCCCATGGAAGAAGTAGAAGAAAAACTATCGGAGCTTAAAGAGAAAGTTGAAAGGGGTCTATATGAACACAACAATGAACATTATTATGTAGACTATAGCTATCTTTCAGATAACACTAAATTTTTTCTTAAGAAGAGTCAAAAGCACATCTTGAAGTTAAAGGAAATGCTCAAGGAACAAAAAGAGAGTAATAAGACTCAATTAGATGAAAAGGAAGAAGAGATCACAAGACTAAAGAATGAAAAATAAGATAAGAAGGTAGTGTTGACGGGCGAAAATGA
>CBVK0102084720.1:0-14574 GCA_900067695.1 Picea abies | reverse complement strand
TGTTTGTTGAAGGCATAGATTTTTCCTCAAAAAGTTTTTTTATGACAACAGATGTAAAATTTTTGTAGACACACTTTGTTGAAATAGAAGAAATCACCAAGCAGAGTCGGTTTTCCTCGTTGGGTTTTTCTGGGATCATTTGACCAAAATTATCTGAGTATTTTTCTGTGTGAATGCTTGTGTCTTTATGAGTTTATTTCCGCTGCATTTAAAGTGTTAAAAAAATCAACATGTTCAGATTTTTGTATTAAAAAGTTCAATTATGTTTTTTATTTATTCAAATCTACAACTAGGTTCTATTTTTTAAGAAAAAATTAATAGTCATTTAGAATTCTATGAATTATTATGTATCATATCATTATAACTATTTTTTGGAATTGTGTTCCACATCTACATTTAATATATTTAATATTTACCATATTATGGTTTGGGTTAAATTTGCTCATTAAAAAAAACAAAAAAATTAAACTTAGATATTCTCATAAAGGAACACAACTTTGATATCATTACCATGCCATTAGAAGGACAATATCAAGAAGTTCATAACAATTTTAGGAACCGTGGTGAATAAGGTAATCATTAGGGAGGATTTTTGGACTTATTACATCAAAAGTACTAAGATGTGTAGGTGTTGGAGTTATTGCATTTATAGTGGCAAAGTGCATATACAACACATATAATATAATATTAATAAACTAATTGAACAAAATTTAAAATTCATAATTTTTTTTGGAAAACTAATAAAATAATAATATTCATAATAATACAAACATATAAATTAAAAATACATCATGATAGATTCATTTTAAACTTACTATTATATTTATTTATTTTTTATGCCTCTTAATTCTTATCAGATTCTAGTTAAAATGGATCTATATAAGTGGCTACATGATGTCCATTCTAACCATTTTAACTTCTTGTTAATGAAAATTATAATGTATCTTTTATTATATAAATCATTCGTGTGACACGCTTTATACCTAAACAACCAATTTTTCCAGAGTGGTTATACACAACCACTATTTTGTAAGTGGTTATTAGTATTAGCATTATTTTACCACAACTTGTATCTAGACAACTAATGTTTTTTCGGAGTAGTTATACACAACCATTGTTTTGTGAAAGTGGTTATACTACAAAAGGTGGATAACGTATTGTCTTTATTATTTGCTTGGTTATCCATTTAAAGTGTCAAACCTATTCCTAATTGGTGTCTTATTTTATTATTTTTCTGTCCATCATTTTTATGATAAGTGTGTTCTTTAGATGTTTCTTGCATATTGATGGTAAATGATGACATTTGAAAGACAATTTTTTCTAATTAGTGTTGGGAATTACTGATGGTTTGTAAGATTCAAATAAAATGAGTTATCCACCCACAACAGCCAATGAATCTTGGGGCTTCCAGTGGTCATTCACAAGAGTGGCACCTCCACCCTCATATGAAGAAAAACATAAATCTCTCCCATCCCCTGTGATCTTTCAACATCCACTGTGATCTTTCAAGTATCCCCATGCCCCTTGTAATTTTCAATCATTATAAATATAAATTATTCTAAAAAAAAATATAAGAAATGATTGCAACACCATACCAAAACCCAATGCCATTGTGAATATAAGTTACTCTAAAAATTATAAGAAATGATTGCAACAACATAAAACCCAATGCCTTTGTGGTTATACCATGAAAGTTGTTGGTCCTGTTCAACTTCATGTATTCCTGTTTAGAAGCTGAGTGGTTTCTATGTAAATATAACTGTTCAACTTCATTCATTCCTGTTGAGAAGTTGAGTGGTTTGTATGTAAATATAACAGCTCAACTTCATTCATTCCTGTTTAGAAGTTGAAGTTGAGTGGTTTCTGTGTAAATATAACAGCAGATGTCATATTCTCTCTCCTTAATCTTACACAACCAAGCATATCTGCAGAAACAGAATGCCAACCTTATCCAGGCAATAAATAATATTTTTACAAGCAAATTATACAGCTAGGGAAGGGAGAGACTTTGTTTTTCCTTGGCACTTTTTGTAATCAACTGTAACGACAGAGGCCATTTCCAAATAACCTCAGTATGAGGTAGATATACAATTTTTGGAAGTATGTTATGCTCAAATTCAAAGAAGTACCTACATTTTTAAGGAAATTTCCGAAATCCAGAGTAGAGTGATGGGGAGAAATAATAAATACTAAAGACAATTATGTTATCATTCGGTTACTTGAGAAGGACAAAACAAATGTCTCACCAGGAGTCAACTAGAGGTACAAGTAGCAAAGAGCACAGCATAACAGTAGTAAAGAGAGAAGAATTACCAAACTCAAAACAAGTTTGAGAAATTCAAAATATTAATTTATTACATATGGCTGAAAGTTTGCGAATATCAATTCATGAAAAGAAAGGGTGCCCGCCAAGAGCCTAGTTCCCAAGAGAAAACTAAAGCAGAACTCAGGGCTAAGAATCAAAATTCCTAATTTAATTGGAGTAAAGGCGAGAAATGAAAAAATGAGATTGAGTTGAAAAAGTTCACAACTCCAGTTCCCCGTGAATAACATAGACACATTCTGCTGTGACACAGAGTAACAGCTGCCAATTTTGTTAAAGCACGTGATCTAACAAGCACATGAGCTCTTGTACAGCAACCTGAATCCATTTCAAAAGTAAATTCTGAACCTTCAATAGAAAAGGGGAGTAAATCCAGACAGAGACTACATGGGTAGTCAAGTTTGCATATAATTACAGGGATTTGCTTTCACAAGAATCGGTAAAAAGGAAAACAGCCTAAAATTAATGGATGATTGGAGACCTCTTCTTCACGAAAAAGGAATTGGAATGGGATTTGTCATGACTCATGAGCAATGATTCTTTTTCAAAATACATTCAAAGTTGTATAAATGTCATTTGTTATTTGAACAAAGAAATGTTTCCATCCAAATACGTTAGGACTGAAGTAGGGAACAGAAATGGAGTTTCCATATTTGTGTTCTTTTTCCCTCAGCAATTTTTATTGATTCTCTTCTTACAGGCTTTCATCTGTTAAAATAAATGCAATACTTTTAAAACTCCTTTTAAGTGAAAAGTTGTAGCACAATATTAAACCTGCAATTATAGGGAAATTTTGAAAATAGAAACTCATATTGTAACTGATGTAGAGGCAACAAAAAGAATGTAAATCTAATATAACATAATTGAAACTAATCTGGAAAATCTGTTTCTTGAACCATTTTAGGGACCACTGTAGAACTCCAGGTTCTTTTTGCTTTTCTAAATACAGTTCAATAGAGGTTGATTGTGATTTTTTAAAGATGGAAAATAATCACTGAAATGAGGTTCTGGCAGTTTGTATTGATAAAAGAAATTTATAATATCTAATAAAATAAGATAGCATAATTTTATTAATATCCAACCTATTATGACAAAAATAAGTCAATCAAATTAAATGAAGAAATCCAATATAAATACAATGAGGGAGTATGAAATGTACAATGTGGGAGTGTGAAACGTGAGAGTGTGAAAGCAACTCCTAAATCAATATTGAAAGCAAGTATCTAACTAAAAGCTAAAAATCTCAGTGCCAAAGAGGTGATATAAAAGGTGCAAGTACAAGTAAGTCTCAGTGATAAACAGAGAAGAGGATGGCGAGGCCTGTTGGAGTTGGAACTGGCTGCCCGAGGACGAGAAAAACCCCGGGTTAGACTCTATCTACAGTAATCTGTTCATGTTTGAATTGCTTGGAGGTTTGCAGACATTAAGTAAAGATGTTAGGAGAAAGAACAGCTAAAAAAGTTGCAGGGCTGCTCTGCACCAGGTTGCTCAGTTGAACAGATTTTGGGTTTTGCAGGCCTGGATTAGAGATCTCGAGAGATAGAATTGCTCAGAAGAACAAGTCTGCATGACATTATCAACCCAATGTCTATGATTATTATGTTGATTGAATTGGTGTTTCATTTTGTTGCCTATTGCCTGAGTCTGTAATATGGTATGGGTTCTGTAAACATTACCTGCACATTAGACTAGTCTCACCATTTGGCACTAAAAACCTTGCTAAGTCTGCTCCCTGTTATTTTACGGAGAATCTTCTTTGCTCCACCTACTTCCATATCTGCCAATTTCTCAAGGTGTAAACAAGCTCCCGCAGATGCGATCTTCCTCTTGCCACTATTGCTGTGGGAGAGGGCCAACAGTGCCGAAATGGGGACTGCCTTGGCCACTGTTTCATTTTGGGGATCTAATAACTGCACGAGACAAGACACATTCTCATCATCTTTGATGAATTCTTTTCTGTTGCTCTCCACAATAAATAGACTAGAGAGTGCCCGTACAGCAGTTTCCTGAGAGAAGCTAGGCTTGCCATCCAACATCTTTGCAAGCAGACCAATGCACCCTGCTTCCCCCAATGCTCTCTTTGATTCTTCTTCCTGTGATAGATTGCAGATGACCGAGGCTGCCAACTCTTGAATTGCAGAAGACCCACTTTTGAGAAGAATTCTGAGTTGGTTAACAAATCGAGAGGACATCAAAAGGCTTGTAGAGCAGTTGGATGCCGAGAGCTTGTGGATTGCCCTCAGTGCAATCTCTTGGACCTGGGGATTCGGTGCTCTTTCCAACAACAGAACAAGGGATTCAACTCCACCTTCTCTGCAGATCATCTGCCTCAAATTTTCATGATTGGCAGCCAACAAATGCAAACATTCTGCAGAAGATTCCTGTGCAGGGGCTGGACCAGAAATCACAAGATTAATTAACACTGGGATTGCTCCTTCCTCTGCCATGAGACCTCTTATGTCCTCCACATAGGCCAAGTTCCTCAACACTGCTGACCCAATAGCCTGCAATTCTAAAGACCCATGTCGACAGATTTTGACGAGAGCCGAGAGCCCGCCATGTGAAGAAATCGCCCATGCATTCTCCATATCTATCTGAATTAGTTCCCGATTCACAACAGTCAATCCCAGCAGAGCCTCCGCAGCCTTCTCCTTGCCCACAGAAGTTCCGGATTCCAACAGCCTAATCAATGGTGCTACAACACCAAAACACTCCCCAATAAGACAAGCTTTGCAGGCCTCCGACTGCACGAGAATCGAAACCGCAACCGCCGAATATTCTCTAATAGTTACTATATTCGAGTCCAGCAAATGCACCAAGTATCCAATATCCACCCCTCCATCGCCCACAACGGCGATATACTTGTCGTCCTCTTGAAGAAGCTCTAGGAGAGAAACCAAGGCCTTCTCTTTTACTTGGGCATTACCAATCTGAAGCCTTGCAAACAGATCCTTGACGAAGAAGGCCACATAGTCCCTGTTACCCTCGGTACCCGGCCTCGACACCACGATGGCATTACTGGACTCCCTCAACACTCCACTCTTTATGAGAATATCCAAATCGCGCAGATGAAAATTTAGTTTACTGACGAGCACATCTAGGTCGCTCTGCATAAAAAGCTTCCCGGCGTACGAAAGCTCTCTGCATCTCTTTGCATGTTCTCTCGCCTCTTCCCGGCGTACGAAAGCTCTCTGCATCTCTTTGCATGTTCTCTCGCCTCTTTCAGTGTTAATACAACAATAGGCAAAAGCTCCTTCGATAACGAATTCTCAGCCCAGTAACATGAACACTCTGTAGTAATGCTCGTTATGGTCCGATTCAGAACTTCCAACTTCGTTCTGATCGTTTGCCATCTACCTGAAAAGACCTTAGTGGAACAGGCCTCCGCGATTAGCAATGGAATCAGTTCTTGGGCTGTTCTTGCGCATTCTTCAGGATCATTATTATCATTATCATTAATCCCTCCCTCCATCTTCATCTACCATTAAGGAGAATCGTTCTCAGCAATGGCGTCCCTCCATCTTCATCTACCAATGAGGGGAATCGTTCTCAGCAATGGCGTGTGGGATTCAAATGGCCTGTTAGGATTGGTTTGACGATTTCAAGGTCTCTCACAGAGAAAGGAGTCGCATGCACAATGCATTGACTGATGACCCACACCCTCCCGTTCTCTCTATCCTCCCTCGTTCGACGTCGAAAATCATTTCATTACCCACCACAAACCAACCTCAATTACCATTTCCATCTCTTCTATGCGCCCCTCCTTCCCTATCTAATGCAGAATAATGCAATTTTCTGTTCTTCGTACTCATTTTTGGATATTACCCGCCTACAATCTAGGGACTTTCGGATGAAATCCTGGCCTCTTTTTCCAACGGGCTTGATCCATGGCCAACTACTATTACCTAGAGTCCTACCTCAGATAAGTTTGATTTTAACGTGAATTGAGTCAGTGATGCGAAAAAGTCCAAGAAGAATCGTGAGAGGATCAGAACTCCTCTGTCGAGATCTATATGCTCTCCCCCTATCACATGTTTCAACGGACTGAGCAGGTGAAACTGTCACGTCTGCCAAGTACAGCCTTTGACATTTTGTAATAAATTACAAAAAAATTAAAAGGTCAATATAGCCAGCAACCAGACGCTCTTAATCCGTGCTGGTATTTCCTAGGTACCCTGGAATTAAAAAAATAAAGAGAATACTTACCAAATAGGAAGTTAAAACGGTGGGGTGGGGTGCTTTCTCGAGCGGGCTCCTGTTTTAAAACCCTAGAGATCCGCTCGATTGTCCGTCATCGGACTAACTTGCTCATCTGGTTGTAAACGGATTCATTTTGCTCATCTGGTTGTAAAAGGATTCATTTTTCAACGACAAATGATAAGAATTTGGCAAAATTTTCAAATGATGATTAGAGTTTTACTGCGATTCAAATTTATTCTATAGTTTTATTGCGATTCAAATTTATTATATAGTTTTATGACGATTCACGCTCATGCTATGCTAGAATTATATTTAAATAGATTTGCTCGATTCTTTAAATTTTCAAAAAATTAATTAAAGTTTTGAATTAATAAAATTTTAAAGTATGCTTAGATTTAGAATCTTAAAACAAGTTTGCTTTAAATGTTTTTTCTATTATCCTCTTTGCAAAGTATATTGTAAGCTATGCTAGAGTTATATTTAAACAGATTTATTCGATTCTTTAAATTTTCAAAAAAATAATTAAAGTTTTGAATTAATAAAATTTTAAAGTATAGTTAGATTTAGACTCTTAAAACAAGTCTGCTTTAAATGTTTTTTCTATTATCCTCTTTGTAAGAGGTATATTGTAAACTATACTAGAATTATATTTAAATAGATTTGTTCGATTCTTTAAATTTTCAAAAAATTAATTAAAATTTTGAATTAAAACCAGTCTGCTTTAAATGTTTTTTCTATTATCCTCTTTGTAAGATTGTAAACTATACTAGAATTATATTTAAATAGATTTGTTCGATTTTTTAAATTTTCAAAAAATTAATTAAAATTTTGAATTAATAAAATTTTAAAGTATGATTAGATTTAGACTCTTAAAACAAGTTTGCTTTAAATGTTTTTTCTATTATCTTCTTTGTAAGAGGTATATTGTAAATGTGTATCATAAAATTGTTTTAAATGTGTTTCCTATTATCCTCTTACAATATTGTAAATGTGTTGATTGTAATGTTGATCTCGGTGTAATGTTGATGTCAACATATGCTCATCTATTTAAACATTTCAACATAGAATAGCTTATTTAAACATTTCATTTAATTTGGTAATTATGGATAATAAATGAATAAATTCATATATCATTTTAATCATGGGTTATTAAGAATAATCAACTCTCTTTAGTTGTAAATATTTCTTTAAATTTTAAATTTTTACACCATTAAAAAAGTTTGCACCTAGAAGAATTTGATTTATCTTAAAACTTATTTGGGGATTAAAATGGATTCGGAATGGTGATAATTCAACACTCCATAACACAACATTCATTCATGAAAAAATCAAATAACAACTACACTAGTTGTGAGTGCAAGTGATGCAGACTCTCTTAGTTTGCAACAATAATTCAACCCTCTATTGAAGTAAATTTTGTTGTAAAACCTATGTTATAATAAACATAAAATATCCACAATGTGGTTACATTAGACCCATTGAAAATATTCATAACAAATGGCTATATAATGGAGATAGTTACAACAATTCAAGCTAAGAAGGCCAAAGAAAAATACACTAAAACTATTGTTTTTTCTCTTATTAAGAAAACCTTCAATTTTATAGACCAGCAACCACTGTTGAGAACCCAAAATTCTAAATCTCCCCAAGCACTCCTAACTAAAATAAAAAGACATAATACAATAAATTCATCAATTGGATAAGGATTTCGCATTTGTACTATCTATTTCATAGATATCTCAACTATCCATGGAGTGAAAGTCAACAAATGATACCCTAGTAGCTAAGCAAAAGTTTGTTCATACCTAATCTACTCGACGACTAAATAAAATCAAGGTGGTTACTCGATGACTAAATAAAATCAAGGTGGTTGGACTAAATCTATAATCAATTCCTAACAATTGGACCCAATAATGCATCCTCCTCCTCACACTTCAATATTTGAACCTCTTGGTTCATGATCATTGTGTTGACTAAATTCCTCCACCTCTACAATATATGTATTCTTTCTTCTAACTTGATAAGGATGAATACATGAACTATTGAAAGCAGGATTGATGTTTGATGTTTCAAGCAACTCAACAAGATAGGCATTGTCATTATTTCTCGTCAAAATTCAAAAAGGCCCTATATTTTTAGGTTTGATCTTGTTATAATCCCTTTAAGGGTGCCTTTTTCTTTCTCAAGTGCACCATAACTCATTCTTCATCATGAAACACCTTTTCTCTCCTATGTAAATTGGCCTTTTGCTTGTATTGTTCAATCATGCACTGATTTTCCCCTTATTTTCTAATACACTTCATGTATGTGTTTAGAAAAATTATTAGCACCTATGCTTGTAATTATCCTCTCAGGAAAATCAAGTAGGTCTATTACCCCCTTGGGATTACCTCCATGAGAAACTTTGAAAGGAGACTTACGTGTACATCTATTCGTATTGGAATTGTATGTGAATTCATCCCATGTTGAAATTTGATCCAATTGCCTTAGATTTTCACCCATCACACTTCTTAACATATTACCCAATCTTATATTTGTTGGGTATGTATTATCTTCTTTGCACGAGAAATTTTTTGCCTTTGGAAATGTGTCACATGTTTGCCTCATTTTTCGTGTTGCCTCGATTTTCATTTCCATTGTTGGGTGTTTTTTCGACACATGGTTTTTTGCCAATGGTTTTCTATTTCTGGTTAAGGAATTAGGGTTGTTGACTAATCTAGGTCATTGGGTTAGGGTTTTGTATGTCGCTGGATCCTATATGTATATTATATTGTAAACAATGTATCATGATGAATGAATATGTAATATGCTGGTTTTCTTGGTTTGGGTTTCCAGGGGAAAAATCTTTGTGTAATGTTTGTATTTTCCATTGTATCTTTTCTGTTCTATTACCGAAAATTTGTTTGTAGTAAATATTATACAAGGTTAAAATCTACATCCATGTCCACTTCTTTGGGTATTTGGTGAATAGTCTCCTCCTCATCATTTTATTCATCTAAGACAATTGAGTTTTTGAAGATGGAGGTAGCTAACTCGGGGGTCCTAGCCAAATTTGAAACCTAATGGTACGATAAACTACACTTAGCCTCTAAGTTTTTTATTTGTCTCTTCTACTTCAATAGAGTTTCTATTATAACCGCTAACCCATTGCTATGATTTCCCTCTTGAACATGAATACATTTTGTAGTAGTAAAAATTGAGGTCTTATAATATGTAATAAGAGCCTCTTGCCTTCGAACAACATGACAAATGTTTGTAATCTCATAGAGAGGGCATCGACTTGGATGATTATGACTTACCATACATTCTAATATCCAAAGAAAACTACCCAAAATTCACCATTTCCAAACCCTCTTTCTAAAATCCTTTGCTAATGTTGAGAACCACAATTGCACCATCAATTCGAGAATGGAGAACATGGGGGAACAAAGTGAAATTTGGTAATTAACAAAGCTACTCACCTCATCTATTGGCATGGTTGTGAAACACCTCCAAGTATTCACTGAACATGGACTAAAGAGAGACACTTCCAAGTTAGACATCTCCAAGGATGCACCAAAATCAAATTAAGGATTGTTGTTGAGTTGATGGAATCCTCTCAGAAGTCAACCAACCATACCTCACTACAAGGAGAACACATTCTTGCGGAGGTCTTTATGGAACCTCCCCGAAAAATTCTTCCCTTAGTTGTTTATAACAGAGGTTGTTAGCGGAGGCAGGTGGCCGAAGGTTTTTGGGAAGGTTTTTTTTCCCGGTGCGCCTTTAAAAATTAGACACATTGACCCATTCATGAATAATGACGCCCTGCTATGTCCATGTTCTCGTAGCACCACCATAATTTATAATAAAATTACATGCACCGAATAAATCACATCGGTGTCGTTGAATAACACACATTAGTGTGCTTATATGTCTAAAGGCGCACCATGGTAGGGTAAATTAAAAAAAAACTTACCAAACCAATTTTCATTGTTACAATGCATCCGGTGCTTTCAAACATTCAAGCAAGAATTGATGCTCACCTTTTCCCTAAGACCACCCATTTCTGGTGCTCTACATTGACTTGGATATCTCCATTGTTGGATTCACTCTGGTGCTCTACATTGACTTGGATATCTCCATTGTTGGATTCACATTTCCAAATTATGGAAATTACCACTAAAATTCATTTCCTCTTAACGGTGCAAACATGCCTCCACCGGAAAGAACAAAACAGGTAAATTACTTATTACTTTCCTATTTGCATTTTTAACCAATCAAAATTACAATTTAGCTTGAAATTGGGCATTTTTCAACTTCACACAGTGTGCCTGAATGATTCGACTTACCCCAACACTATCCATACTGTGCTAAATGCATAGTGAGCACCGCTAATAGTGTGTCTATATATGGATGCACCAGTGCCATTCAAGCTAGAGCACTGAAAAAAACAACAAAAAACAAAGCGGTGCATCCTTTGACACACCTTGACACTGACGCAAACTAGGTTTATACCCACATCATTAACCACACCGCTATTTAAATGATACATAAAATTTAACACAACGGTGAACCAAGTTTAATCAATCGCCCTGGGGCGTACCCGAAACATAACACCACAGTAAGAACCTCCATTGGTGCAACTATATATGTCCACATTGGCGTCCTTCAAGCTAGCACACCATGATAAATCACCAAAAACAAAGTGATGCATCCTTTGGAACACCCTGACACAGGTGCAAAACGAGCTTCTTATCACTCCAGTGTGTTGCAGTTCATTAACTGCACCACTATCTCAAAGATTTAAAAAATTTAACCTAATGATGCATCTGTTGTTGGTTGTAGCTTCATGAGACATTCTCCAGGTAGTTCTCCTCAGAACTGAGTTTAGACGATCTATATGAGAGAGTCCATGTGATGGGTATGTTGTTCTCCTTTGGATTGAGTTGAGATGATTTGTGAGAGAGCCCATGTGGTGGGTGTGCTTCAGACTCTAGACTGAGTTGTGATGACGTGTGGTCTCTTGTCTACTCCTCAATGTATTACTATGAATGAATATAGAATATGTTGGTTTTCCCAGTTTGGGTTTCTAGGGGAAAAATCTATATGTAATGTTTGTATTTTCCATTGTATCTTTTCCGTTCTTTTACTGAAAAGTTTTTTGCAGTAAATATTGTACAAGGTTAAAATCTACAAGATTAACTACCTACGTTTGATCATTTGTTTGAAGATGATACGCTACATTGAATTGTAACTTGTTGTCCAATTTTCTCCATGAGGTCCTCCAAAAGTCACTGAGGAATATAGTATCTTGATCACTAGTAATTGTCTTTGGCAATCCATGTAAGCACACTATCTCTTTGAATAAACAGATCTAGAATTTTTCTAGCATCCTTGGTTTTCTTGCATGGAAGGAAGTGAGCCATTTTAAAAATCATATCCATAATGACAAGCATTGAGTCATTACCTCTTTGGGTTCATGGCAGTGCCAAAACAAAGTCCACTGAAATATGTCCATGGTTTCTTGAGAACAGGGAGGGGTGTATATAACCTAGTATTTTGATGTCTTCATTTAACACAATAACAATTTTTACAAGTGGAAACAAAATCATTGACATCCCTCCTCATTTTTGGCCAAAAATGATTCTCGCTTACTAAAGTATAGGTCTTATCCCTTCCAAACTATCCACTTAAATCTTAGGAATGCAACTTGCAAATCAACACTTCCCTACTAGACCTATGCAAAATGCACCATTGTGTACCTATAAAACTTAATATTCAAATAAGTTGTCCCCTGAAGCACTAAGACCCTCATAAACCTTGCTGAAATATAGTTCAATAACATACTCATCCTTTATTTCTTCAAACCCAAGAACTCCATTTATCAAGGTGAGTAAGCTATGGCACCTCCTACTCAAAGCATCAACTGCAACATTAGTTTTTCCACTTTGGTGCTTTACTACAATTGTATAACACCGAAAAGAGGAGACCCATTTGGCATGCTTTCGAGACAATTTGGCTTTTAAATTTATGTATTTCAAAGTTTGGTTACCCATGAACAAAATGAACTCTCTTTGCATAAAATAATGCATACAATGCTTGTACAATTTTTATATTTATGTATTTCAAAGGTTGGTTAACTGTGAACAAAATGAACTCTCTTAACATAAAATAATGCATAGAATGCTTGTACAATGGCATATAACTCTTTGTCATAAGTACTATGTTTTTACTTGGTTTCATTTAATTTTTCACTAAAATAAGCAATAGTCTCCTCAACACTCCATCAATTGCCATAATTGATGCATCACATTCAATAGTAAAAATCTTCTCAAAATTTGGATAAACAATGTTTGGAGCTTCAAATACCTTTTTTTTCAATCGTTCAAAACTTCATTCAATTTCTTTGGTCCATGTGAACACTTTCCCTCTAGTACAATCGATTATCAATGGTGCACTAATTCCTCTTAAATTCCTAATCATAACTTTTTGTAGAAGTTCATAAATGCATGGAATCTCCCCACTTATATTATATTTCTAGGAGTAGGCCATTGGCTTTGATTTGGATTTAGTTAGATTTGGTTTCTTAAAAGTTATTCATAATCATAACTTTTTTTTTAGAAGTTCATAAATCAATGGAAGCTCCCCACTATTATATTTCTAGGATTAGGCCATTGGATTTGGTTAGATTTGGATTCTTAAAATAACTTTGGTATATAATTAAATGTATCTTCCATTATCCTCTCTGTAAGAGGCATATTGTACACTTTCACTGATTTATGTGTATCATAAAAGTGTAATGTTGATGTTAACATATGTTTAACTAATTTATGTGTATTATAAGAGTGTAATGTTGATGTCAACATATGTTAATTTATCTAAACATTTCAACATATGTTAGTTTATCTAAACATTTTATTTAATTTGAGAATTAATAATAATAAATAAATAAACTTATATATCAATTTAGATTCATTTTAATCATAAGTTTATTAAGTGTCAAAAATGATCAACTATTTCTAGTTGTGAATATTTTCTCAACTTTCAAAATTTTATATCATTAAAAAATTTTGCACTTTTCGAGATTTATAGATTTGAGTGTTAAAATATATTTGGAATGGTGATAATTCAACACTCCATGGCACAACATGTATCTATGAAAAATTCAAATAACAAAATTTAGTACCATCTACACTATTTGTGAGTGTAAGTGATCCATACTCTCTTAGTCTCCAACAATAATTTAACCCCCTATTGAAGTAAATTCTATCGTAAAAAATATGTCATAACAACATAAAATCTGTAGAATGTGGTATTAAACCCATTGAAAACACTCATAAAATATGGCTAGAAAATGGAGATAATTACAATGATTCAAGCTAAGAAGGCCAAAGAAAAAAAGATTGAAACTATTGTTTTTTCTCTTATTAAGAAAACCTTCAATTTTACATACCTACAACCACTACTGAGAACCTAAAATTCTAACTCTCCCCAAGCACTCCTAACTAAAAAAAAAACATAATACAATAAAATTCATTATTAGGATAAGACTTTCCCAACTATACTATATATTTCATAGATATATGAATTGTCCATGGAGTGAAAGCCAACAAATAATACCCTGGCAGCTAAGAAAAAGTTTGTTCATACCTAATCTACTCAATAGCTAAATAAAAGCAAGGTGGTTGGAATAAATCTATAATTAATTACTAACAGTTGGACCCGAGAATGCATCATCCTCCTCACGCTTCAAAATTTGAACCTCTTGGTTCATGATTACTCAATTGACTAAATTCCTCCATCTCTACAATATTTTTATTCTTTGTTCCAAATTGATAAGGATGAATATATTCAATATTGAAAGCAGGAACGATGACTAATGTTTCAGGCAACTCAATAAGATAGGCATTTTTATCAATTCTCCTCAAAATTCGGCAAGGCCCTATCTTTTTAGGTTTGAACTTGCTATAATCTGTTTAAGTGTACCTTTCCTTTCTCAAGTGCACCATAACACATTCTCTGGTAAGCCCTAATATTGGCTCATTACCCCTTAATTGGGGCATATTACATTA
>CBVK0102084712.1:0-31155 GCA_900067695.1 Picea abies | reverse complement strand
AAAAAGTGAAATGGGATGGGGGTGTGGCTCTCGAAATCCCATCCCCCCTCCTCCCACCCCAATCACACCCCTCCTCTCATCACCCTGTTGGGGTTTTTTTATTTATTTTAGTTTTTTCCCTTCTATTTTTTCGTCTTCTTTTATTCTTCATTTTTTATGAGCTTGTTTGCACAATACTAGTGTTTAAAGCCATGGTTTAAAAAATGTTGCAATTTCAAATTGATAAAAAAATCTATTACTCGCACCTCTTTCTAATTGGTGGTCGATTTTAAGATTTTGGTTGAAATGATGTTGGTTGTTAAGGTTATGGTTTCAAAAAAATTGTAATTTTAACGCCCAAAAAAATGGGTGTCACTAGTAGCACCACTTTTCAATTTGAGGCTTGTTTTAACAATTTGGTCATAATGGTACTGGGTGTTACACCTACCCCACCAAAGAAAAAATGTGCTAATAGTAATACCACTTTTTGATTAGGGGGTCGATTTTAAGGTTTTTGTGAGCAACACTGTGGTTTTTTAAGGCCATGGTTGAAAATTTTCATAATTTCAACTTTGAAAATTAAGGTTGCAACTGGTAGCACCACTTTTCAATTTGGTGGTTGATTTTGGTGCTTTTAACATAAAAATATAGGTTTTTAGGTTTAAAATTCTTATTTTGAAGTCATAATTTTTTTCAAGTCGATAATTATGTTACCATTAGATCTTGGAGGAAAGAGATAAAGGCTTTTTTATCTTGGGAAAGGAACATTGTGTATCCATATAATGAAACCTCACTCTTTCTAGCAAATTAATCTTTACATGGTAATATGGTTTTGAGAAAGGCCTTAGCACCTCTTTCACAAAGGCATAAGGTCGATAATGGCTATTGAATGAAACATGCTTCTCTTCACATAAGCTAACATGTGAAAACATTGATGTTCAAAACCTTTGTTAAAGCAATTAAAAACATTCAGCGTATGAGCATTCAAAAGAATTCAAATATGAAAACACTTGCATCGTTTGAGAAAATCAAAGGGAAGAAGCACTACAACATCTTCAATCTAGTTGACAATGCTAAAGCAACCCATCTACTGCACATGAAATATGAACCATTAGTCATTTAATTATTTCACATTCGATAATCAATCTTAGGTATAATAAAACTATGAGTGATGCCTTTCTCTTAAAAGAGATAGATAAAGGACGTTAATAGCCTATAAACTTGAAGAAAAAAGAACCCATAACTATCTTTCACCAACAAAGACATGTAAATAAGAAAATGGCTTCTCAACACCCATCATTCATTTAGCCCAATTCAATTGAAGGTTTTGTAGTTGTTGTGGATGAAAAATTGTTTTATGAGCTATGGTGGCTCTCTCAAATAGTAAGAGTCATTGCACCCTTACTCCTAGAGAGAATGTTTTCCCTGGGTGCAAAATCGATCTATGGAGATGGAAAGCATGTCTAATGATGAAAAAAGGCATTTATGGCTACTTCAGAATGCTACAAACATAGAAGAAAAGTGTAGTACATTTTTGGGATGAAAACACATTGTCATGGGTACTAGGATCAATGTGCAATGGCTTCAAATGAATTCTAGAGGTGCCAACTAGTTGGATAAGTTTTGAATGGCCATGGATCAATAAGAAATTAAGAGAAAATGTCATATGAAGAAGCCTTCTTGGAGTGAAAATGAAAAACAAAATGAGAAGGTAGGAGGGAGGGTACCTGCCATCTTTATAATCTTGGAACTAAGTGTTCATATGGAAAAGTTGAGTAGTAAGAAAGAAATTTCTAATCGTTGACTTTAAATCCTTGTCTTATTTGGTTTGAAGAGAAAATCAGTAAGTGAAGTGAGCGATTTGCAAATCACTGACTCTGTAGCCTTGTTAGACAATTTTGTTGTGTTCATACAAAAAATAAGCAAGGTCAACAATTTGCCTCTTGGAGGAAAATCATTGACTTCACACCCTTGTTTGCTAATCTTGGTGTATTCAGAAGGAATCCCAACATAACTATTGGATTTTGGACATCTAATTCAACTAAAAATAACCTTTTTGGCACCTTCCTTGGGTTATTTTTCTTAAATTTCACCTAGCTCAATATCTAAGGGTGAACTATTCGGTTCAAGGGGCAAACAAGCCAATGAACTCAACAATTTGACCCAAAAAGGCAAAACATTGGATTCAAAGGCTTGTTAGGCTTCAAAACTCAGTGATTTGGCACTTTATCTCTTCATTTAAAGAAAAATCTTGATGCAAACTTTGCAAATCCTTCAAACCGCGGATGCTCAATTGAGCATTAATGATTTAACCTTCCACATGTTGAATTGAAGTTGGGCTATTGTGATGTTTGTTTAGCTCATTGGCCATTACAGCAAGTAACTGGCCCCAAGATCTTCACTTCCCTTTCCACATTAAGATAAGGTTGAATTATATGCAATCAAGGCTTGAAATTCATCATATAACCTTCTAACTCATCCATAGTGCCAAATAATGAAGCAAAAGACATTTCATAAAACCTTTAAAAGTTAATTAAAATGGGCACTAGTGAAACCCCTTTCTTTTTTGGCTTCAACAATGTCTAAGTCAGTCTCACGACCTTGGATTGGTGAAACAATAGTTTTTGGGTGTAAATAAGACAATGGTATTCCAAACAAGTCACAAAATACCCCATTTCACCTTTGGCTCAATAGGCTTCATGATGTCGGAAGTCAAAACTACTCAGTAGATGAGAAATATTTTAATATCTTGTTTAGTATATGAATGAATAAAAATTGAATTATGTCAATTGCATTCAATTTGTAGGCCAAAAAAAAAATCCAAAGTAACATCTTTGATTTTTCCCAAACATATTTCACCTAGACACCAAAAATGTGTGTGAAAGGCCCTCGGAGGCTAAATTCTAGCTCTCATTCAAATAGTTGTTCCATCAAAACTAAAATAAATATTTGCAATCTTCATCCTTACTATATGGCTCTCAATTAGGATAACTTATGTCGTTGATATTATCCTATTTGAAACTATTAATTGATGGTGAATATGACCCCCAAACATTGAATTCTCTTATGGGGAAAATACTACTAAATTCATCACCTTACTTTGAAACATGTCCAAAGGTTTTCCGATGACAAGGAACACATATGATAATCTTCGAAGAGATTGGAAACCATACTCATGTGCTCAGGATCAACCATTTTCTTCACCTCATGACTTTGTGCACCTTCGTAACCATGCTTGTCCTTGCATTTCCCATGCAAAACCACAAATCGCATGATGCAAATCTATAGGTTTCATAGACATGATTCATCATTAGATTCTACTTGAAATCAATACCATATGTTATGATATCTTGTTTATATCTCCTTTGCATGTCATTGCATCATTCTGTTTGCATGTGCATTTGTCACTTGCTTGTCTTCCTACTCATTGATGGCAATACCCCACCCTCATGCCTTTTGTTGAAGGATTATAATTATGGCTTGTTTTCTCATTATTTGAAGGATTATAATTATGGCTTGTTTTTCCATTATTAATCCCACATATATGAGGTAAGGAAATCTACACAATGTTAATCAAAGAATCATTTGATCCCATAATCAATCAAGTGTGCAAATTGCTAATGATGATCGTATGCAAGAGAAATATCACATAATAGAAATAAGATTAAACCAAAGTATGTGAAAGTAAACAAAATGAAGCAAGGTAATGAGGCATGATGCAAAGTACCACAAAGTTGCATGCATAACACAAGGGGGGAACTATATATTACTACTCTCAACATCCACATGATACTACTACATTTTAGGCCCTCAGAGGTGGTGGTTTTCTGCCACTAAAAGTGGGAATTAGCATTAGGGGAAATTTGAAGTCTAAATGGGCCTCCTAAGCAAAATAATAAAACAAGCGTTATGAATTTTCAAAGGTAAAGAAAGAAAACTACGTCTTTAAATCATATTTTTGACTTATCTCCTTATAGGTTTACTCAAATTTCAAGTGTAGGCACTTCATGGACACAGAATTTAATTCTGCATCAAACATGTTGTTTTCATGTATTTTCAGTATATATCATGGTGGGTGTATCAAAAGTATGTGAAGTGGGTACTCATTGAACATGGAATTAAATTTCACGTTCATTGATTTCCTGCACTTGAAATTTGAGTAAACCTATAAGAAGATAACTCAAAAATACGATTTCAAAAAGTAGTTTTCCTCCTTTCCCTCCAAAAATGTTTACCCTTATGGTTGACATCATCATCTTCAATCCTATTGGTTCTTTTGAAGTTGATTTTTAAAGTACATTTTTTGTTCTCAGACCCCTTTTTTACCTCAAAAATCCCCTAATGGGGCGGTTTGGGAAAAACTACCTCCAAAAGAACCGATGTTAAATGTTAGGCCTTTTAATCGCAGTTTAAGAAGAGTTTTGAACCACCCTCAAAAGTGCCTTTTTGGGGGAGGTTTTGAACAACCCTCAAAAGTGCCTTTTTGGAGGCGACTTTTAGCCCCCACCCTAAAGGAACTTTTGGGCACTATTCAAAACACGCCTCAAAGGAACCTTTGGAGGGGGACTTTGAACTACCTCCAAAAGGCACATTGAGGGGGGATTTTGAACTACCTCCAAAAGTCAATTTTAGGGTAATTTTGAACCGCCCCTAAAAGTGATTTTAGGGGGGGTTTGAACCATCCCTAAATGTGCTTTTGATGGTAGCTCACCACCCCCAACCCTCCAAAGGCACTTTCACGGTGGGGGGAGGTTGAACTACCTCCAAAAGGCACTTTGAGGGTAGTTTTGAGCCACCCATAAAAGTTCCTTTGAGGGGAATATTGAGCCGCCCAAGAAGTGACTTTGAGGGGGGTTTCAACCCACTCGCACCCCCACCCCCAAACACACCTTTGTAGGTGATTCAAAACCCTGTAAGAAAAATTAGTGTCTAGCAAACATAGATATTATTCAAGAAAAGGCTCTAGTGAGGGTTGAGACCTTGAAACTACTTCCCCAACATCTATGGTGGGGACATCTCTTAGACATCTACCTTACATTTTGGGGGTTGGCTTGGGGACAATTATATGTGTCATTAGTGTATATGTACATTATGTGTAGTATGTGTTGTGTATGTTGGTGAACCAACACATTCCCAACATAACTAAACCACCTAAAACCTGAATTGTATCATCACAACCAATGTGTAGAAAATGAACATTGTGTTAAAAGTATATTTCTAACTAGATTTGTCCTTGTCTTTCCAAACGTTGCAACCTAGGTGGTTGAATTACAATCAAAACTATAGAATGAGTCATGACAGAAACAAACAATAATCAAAACCATGGCAACACCCATTTTTTTTCTAAGGGGTGTTTAATATGATATTGTAAGCACACTTTTCCGCACTTAGATCTGATCTAAAATGGAAATACAAATCAGTGAGGAGAAGCATTTAATTATAGAGATTATTATCTTGAAGTGTCATGGACGGATCCCTCTTTGTCTAGGATGGTGTGTGCCAACCTCTAGGGGGTGTCCCTAAGCCCTTTTCCCATTGTTTTCACTTGTAAATCTACATAATAAGATCATAAAAACAATAGCAAAAAGATTGTTTGGTGGTTGTGAGTAGACAACCAAAGGCTTAAATGTTTGGTTTTAATAATGGTTTTGGAATCCCTGCAACGTTAGTTGATAAAAGATGAAAATAAGAAGAGAATATGCATTATTAAGTGGTTGAAATACACCAAAATAACAGGCTAAAGCTACTCAATCATGCACAAATAACATCAACAATACTGACGATCCATGAGGGCTTGATACGAGCACAATAATAGTTCTATTTATGAATATACCAAGCGGTTGTTTGCACTAGAGATATAGATTACAAAAATGGTATTGTGATGATCCATGCACTTGAGGAGAGAGAGAGAGAGAGAGGGAGAATCAATGGAATATATTATCGTCGAAGAAGATCCCACCCTGTGGCAATGGAGAGTCTGCTAATATAGGAATAAGGATGCATATCCCAAGAGAAAACCTTCTCCTAGCTATGCACATGAGTGAGGAAGAGAGTGGGTGAGGTGGCCATGTGCCTCAACTACTAGGAGAGGTGGATCCATGTGCTAGTGCCAACCGGATAGAAGTGGGGAAGCACATGACCTAAGATGAGTGTAACTAAGTTCAACTAATGTGTCACTAAATGAGAATTTCATGCATGCAATCATAACTGAATGAGAACTGAGGGAGGAGAGTGAGGGTGCACTAGTCCAATGAGGAGTTAAATCACAGTGAAGTTGTCATAAAAATAGAGATATAGATGCACCCCAAGTGAGTGAAGTGAATGGATGATGAATTTGAAGAGAGGGGAAGTTAAGGGAGAGAGAGAGAGAGGGAGTTAAGTGACATGGAGGTAAGAGAAAAAGGGAGGCACCCAAGTTGACTGAAGTGAGTCACAGTTTAACCGGTGACTAAGTGAGAGAGAGCGAAGAAGTGAAGTGAGGGAATAAAGGAGTGGTGATTTAGTTAACTCAATGCATGCACCTCGTAGAATCCTCTATGCGCCAACTCACTCCTAAAGTAATGCATATTCCCCCAGTCCACACTAGATGACTCATGCATGTGCCCAATTGACTCCCAGTGCCTGCCACCTCATCTAATCTCATGCATGCACCCTAATTTTTCCACTTGTCACTCCCAGAGGCTGCCATGTGTCACACTCTGAGGTTGCCACATGTCATCTTGCAAGGATTCCATACGTCAAATCATGGAACTGACAAGTGTCAAATCTCTCAAGATTCCATGTGTCACAGTGCATATCATATTGCTAAAAATAGAAACTTGTCACATGTCCATGATACCATACTTCATCAAATTTGATTTTCAGTGGAGAATCCAAATATGTGATTAGAATCGACATGAAAGTATTGTTAAAGATAGAAAATTCATGTGTTTCAATGAAGTTAGGCTCATCATACTCGATTTCCTACAAGGAATCTGAATATGTGTTCAGATTCGACATGCAGGCCTCCAAACTAGGGCTCTTGTATGAAGTTTCATGCATGTGATCTGAAAAAGACTCTCTAGACTCCTAGACTTGCAAGGAACCTGAATATGTCATCAACACTGCCATGTGGACCTTCAAAATCTATGTCCTCAAAAGTAGTAGACCTGCTAAAAATAGCCATCTCCATCCGCTATCATGAAAAATTGTGCAACATTTGTCTCTGAACAAGGAAATCATCGTTGAACCACTATGTACTTGACCTCAGTGGGAGCCATCCTTGGCTCAGAACCAAATTGTCTCTAGGAAACTATTTGAATGTCAAATATATAGAACATGATGGCTCCTAACCATCAATATTTCCAAGTGAGAAAATATGGGGGTTAATAGATATCAAACAAATTTAAACATTTTACATTTGATAAACTTCTAATTTCAAAGTACCATTATTAGTTCACTTTCTTATTGTTTTTCAATAATTCAAAGAATTCTTTCTTATTGTTTTTCAATAATTCAAAGAATTAAAGAAAATATACTATGTTGACTTAAAATGTCTTTTGTTTGTCTAACAAAATACACTCTCATATCCAACATATGTGTTCATGCACACATCCAAACTGAAGTAATTAAAAATGAAATTTTTTCAAAGAATAGAACTCAAAATTCAAAAAGCATGGGTCAACTAACTTCATAATTTCATCTATAGTGTCATGTGTGTTATAATTTGTAATATCTCAAGCTCAAATTTGTGTTCTTTATATTTCAAGCTGCATTGCTTGCTCATTTTGTTTTTTTATGTTTTGAAGCACACATATCAAATAGAGAAATATTTCTAGCATCTGCATAATAGAATACCAATTCTTATGGAGATACAAGAACATGTCATTTTCATTCACCTAATCAAGTCCTTGTCTTTATATTTCTTCTCCATAAGTGTCATTCTCTTGCTTCTCTTCTTTTTGCTTTAAAAATAACCCCATCTAAGAAACTCTAGAAAATAAATTAGATAGTAATTTTTCCCACCATTTGACCTCTTATTTGACCTTCAATCTTCCCTTTCTTTCCCCCTTTTGTCAAGTTGGATCTTATGATATTTTCATCAAGTTGTACCTTATGATATTTTCATCAATAAGCTAAGACAAGTTTTAAGAGACAATAGCTAAATTACCCTTTGTTGCTAAAGGCCACAAAATTAATTTAGGTAGCATTGAAAGGAACAAACTTTAGGTGAACCATACTTGAAAAGAACTAGATACATATAGCTTTGATAGCAAAATCAAAATGTTACCTTGTTGTATGTTTTTCACCATTTATCTTACTCCATCAATCTTTGAAAATTGAGCTGTGGGCATCCAGACTTGATTTTAAAAGTTCTACCTACAAGTTGCCTACATTTCATCTCTTGTTGTCTTTCTTTTACATAATCTCTCCTCCTAACATTTGTTTCCACGAAATACCCCTTTATCCCAATCAATAGGATAGTTTTCTTTCAATCCTAAATTTTCCCTCTTTAATGAATTCCCTGTACAATTGAGATACTAAGTGAGAAAGATTATAAATTTCTAAGAAAAAATGCTATAAAGAGAATATTGATACAAGAATTTTTCCTATCACACCCACTTTTTCTTTTTGTATTGATTGACCACAAAATGCTTTGACAACATTGTAAAAGTTGTTGTACCTCTCATACTCAATCCAAACTTTGCATTGTAATGAAAATGTGATGTCCCTCCCAATGTATTGGGTAGCCTTTCCCAAATCATTGCTCCCAACAATATCTAGGCTTATATTTAAGTCACAATGCAATCAAACACATCGACATACTATGGTGGAAATCATCTAGGGAACCTGAAAGCAATGCAAAAGACAAAAATAAAAACTAGAAATGGTTTTCTACTGAGGTGGATACACGTACACATAATTGCTAAACAACCATATTTACAACAAAAGAATAATGTAATTGTGGGCATACTAGAACTTTCACATATTTGTGTATAGTGTATGGGAAAAAGGAATATCACGAATGCAAAAATGATGAAACATAACTCTACAACAGTCAATTATATCCCTATTTGCATGTCTAAAAGGTCTATTCAAAAAATCGTCCAACATGAAACCTTAGGAATGGGTCATAGACCAATTATTTATTTGGTCTTTTGTAAATAAGACACCACTCAAAACACAAAATTTGATGTGATAGTCCGCAAAAAAATTCAAAACCATTAATCAAGAATTATTTATCGTAGTTGTAGTACCTTATTTAACAATGGTAACTTTGAGTCTATTGTAATTTTGTAAGCATCTATATTGGAGAGATTAAAATAATGAGTCTTGATTTGTAAACTATCATGGATATTCCACCAGAACAATTCATCACAACATATCTTACAACATTTTCAAATATTTTATTATGTAGTTTATTAGCTTAGATCTCATATTTATTATTACTAGCGTAGGTCTCAAAATTGTGGAAACAACTGGAACCAAAATAAAAGAACAAGTAAATGAACACACCATCCACACAAATGAACACAAGATGTGACCTAAGAAACCCAATATAGGAGAAAACACAACTAGAAGGTGAGGACTATGCTCTACTCTCTTTTTCTCAACTATGAAATGCAAGTTCAAAGAAAAGGGCACTCACTATGGAGTTGCCATGGACATTGTGGTCTGAATGGTTGTTACAAAATCTTATACCTCCTTTGTTATGCTTCAATATCTCACTTCTAGATTATATGTTCAACTATGGACCAATAACAATACCAAAAGAATGGAACCCCTTCTCTTCCTAGCAACCCAAGATTTAACATGGCAAGACAGTCGTCTAGGGTTAGGGTTAGGGTTTTTGTATGCCTTAACCCTCGATTATTGTTAGGGTTTTCAAGCCTCTAGAATATTCTTGAAAGTCCAGATGTGACTAGCCCCACATGTGTGGGTAATGGGGGCAGATGTGGCATCCACTCTATACCATGGTGGTCAATACGGTAGGTTAACTTACGAGAGCATAACTTTTGCATACGAAGTACAATTGAGGTGATATTTGCACCGTTGGAAAGCTTACGATGTGTAGAACACTGCCAAAGGGGGTAGGAGCTAATCTCATAAAGTTTTGACCCCAAAAAGTGTCGTATGATGCTTCAAATGAGCTCTGGAAGTTTATGGGCCCCAAATCACCAAATTGGGACCTACCCCTAAAATGGTCCCTACATGCCAAATATTCCAATTTTTCAACCTACAAAATATCAAGATAGATGAAAAATTATATAGTAATCCATTCTAGATCATACCTCCCCATTTAGGGAGGCTTTTGGTTCCCAAAATATTTTACTGAATGAAGTGAGGAATTTTTTTCTCTACCTTCTCCCTAGAGTACCATTTGGCATTCCCTGGAAGTTTCCCTTTCAACCCTTGTTGCCAAAGCTCATACTACCCATGTTTGGTAGTTCTAGAATTCTACAAAATTGTATCTTCTACCAACTTCACCTAGGATTCTAGTGTTAAGTCCTCTATTGTAGGTAGGACCTACTCATTTTCTTAATCCAACATGGAAAGCTCAATGAGTTTCATATTTTCCATTCACTACTAAGTAAATGTGCATATATACAGGTAGACTAACTTTGTAGACATTATCACCTACCTTCTCCAATACTTCAAAAGGACCATACCATGGAGCCTTGATCTCCTTACCAAGACCCTATAGCTTTTATTTGTTCAAATGTAACCAAACTATGTATCCCAAATTTCATGTTTCTCAATTATGTGATGATCATGTCAAGCCTTGTACTTTTCCTATGACTTCTTCAATGTCCACTATACTGGAAAATGGACCTATCTAATCTTTTCAACAATTTTTTATGCTTTTAATGCTCTCATGTGATGTCTTCCATCACTCCTCCTTCCTGCCCATATACAACATCCAAGGGTGATGGGGGAAACTACCCAAAACAAGTTTCAAAAGGGGACTTACTGGTAGAAGTGTGGACCTCTCTATTATAAGAGTGTTGAATACAAATAAAATTTTCAACCGAGGTATTTAGATGCTTTCAATTGTAACCCATCAAAAGATAAACTAATGTCTTATTGACTACTTTTGTTTGCCCATCTCTCTATTGATGGAAAGATGTAAATATCTTCAACTTGGTGTCCATCTTCTCCCAAAATGTAGTCCAAAAGGCAATGAGAACTCTAGTATCCCTATCGAAGATGATGCTCCTTGGTATCCCAAAGTGCACCTAGAGTTTCTCAAAGAACATGTTTGTTTTTTTCTTGTCCTTTGATGGTCTTTTTACAAGGCATAAGAATGCACATCTTGTTGAACCTGTCAACTACCACAAATAGATAGTCATGTCCATTCCTGGTTGTTGGCAAACCACCCACAAAATCCTTGGAGATATTATCCCAGGGTCTAATGGGTACAAGTAAGGGATGGTATAAATCTATCTTTATGTTATTGGGCTTCCCAATACAACAAAGTATGCATCATATAATAAAACAAGCTACATCTCCTTTCATTATTGGCCAATACACATACCCCTGTAAGTTGGAAACTGTCTTCCCAACACCAAAATGTCCTACAACCTTGGAGGTATGAGTGTCTAAAAAACTACAATATTTCACCTTTGGGAACACACGGCTTGTTTATCTTGTATAGAAACCCATTGTGAAGATGATATTTAGTGTTTCCATCACCTGCTTCTACACGAATTTGGCCCTATAGTTGTTGAAACACCTCTGTAAAGTCTTCATCTTTCATGTATTCCTCTTTGTATACATCATGGGTAAAATACTCCATGTGCATAAGAGGTCCCAAAGTTGTATTATTAGATGTGGTTGGCCTTGAAAGCATGTTTTCCAACTTATTAATGTTTCCCTTCTTATATTTGATGACTTGATGAAATTGCTCCAAACACCACATCCACTTGTAATGTCTAGTTTGTTGAAGCTTACTTTTGGCCTACAAATACTATAGTGGTTGGTGACCAGTGTGGATAACGATTTCCTTGGCCCTCATATAGTGCTTCCACTTTTTAATAGATTGAATGAGGGCTTAGAGTTCCTTATTGCATGTAGGGAATTTCAAGAATCTGCCATGAAACATTTCAGAATGACAACATACATGCTTACCTCTCTGCATCAACATCGCTCCCATAGCATATCCACTTATATCTTACTCCACTTCAAAAGGCTTCTGCAAATTAGGAAATGTGAGAATTCATGCTTGACTAATATTCCATTTCATCTCATCGAAATCTTTACGTTGATCATTCCCCCACTAGAAACTCTTATCACTAGTTGTTATGGCATGAAGCGATGTAGCTACAGTCGAAAAGGATGTTATAAACTTTCGTCGGTATTGCACAACCCTAAAAATTCTCCTAACTTTAGTGACATTAGTAGGAATTGGCCACTTGACAATGCCCCCCATTTGCACAAGATCTATTTTAAGTTCCCCTCCACCAATCACATACCCCAAATACACCAATGATTGTTGAGAAAATTCACATTGCTTAAAAATAGTCAATAGCTAATGCATGAGATGTGAGATATGCTCTTCCTAGGTAGATCTATAAACCAATATATCATCCAAGTACACTATCACAAATGAATATAGAAAGGGACACAATACATCATCCATCAAACCCATAAATGTAGCTAGTGCATTACATAAACCAAAAGGCAATACCAACCATTCATATAGACCTTGCCTTGTCTTGAAGGGGGTCTTCCCGATGTCTTCTTTAACTCGTACCTGATAGTATATCAATTTGAGATCCAACTTGGTGAATTACATTGCATGATGCAATTGATCTAACAAATCATTGATGTTGAGAAAAGGGTATCGATTCTTGAGGGTGATCTTGTTCAAATCTTTGTAGTCAATAAAAATTTGCCAAGTCTCATCCTTCTTGGGTATTATGATGATAGGTGACCCACAAGGTGAGGTGTTTGGTCAAATTACTCCCTACTCCAGCAATTGTTGAAACTATTTCTTCACTTCATTTGCTTCCAAGAAAGACTGTCTATAGAGCCCAATATTTGGCAATGGAGAGTAGGGAAACAACTGTATCTTGTGCTCCACTTCCCTCTTAGGTGGTAACCCTTTAGTCTCCCAAAACACTTCTATACATGCCTGCAACAACTCCAACTGACATTTCTACTCTTTAGTACATCCCTCTATAGATTCCTTTACTTTTATTGAAGCATCATTTGGTTGATTCTCCCTTAAGAAAAGCAATACAAACTTCCTACTAGAACTTATCAATTTCTTGTCTTGGTTAGCACTTACCAAAGAGATCTTGGATTTACCTTTGCATACATTGATGATGAAAGACTTCCCATCCTTGATCAAGGGATATTGGTTTTCTCTCCTTGTGAAGATTTCATCCCTCATATGCATGTAGGGGCTTCCAAACACTACACCACAGACATCAAGTGGTACTACATCTACCTCCACTTCATCAATATAGTTTTCACTTATAGAAAACTTGATCTTACACTATTTAGTGAGATTGACCTATGCATCCTTGTTTACCCATCCCAATGGTTATGGGTTAGGATGATCAAGAATTTCCAATCCAAGATTGCTAACTAGATATTCTACTATGAGGTTGCATGCGAACCAAAATCGAATAGAGCATCCACCTTTGTCTTTTTGAATTGAATCTTAAAATGGAAGAGTTTAGTCATCTCCTTCTCTTCCTTCTGAAGAAGGATACTCGTGTTCACCTCCTTTTTCACAGTAGTGCAAACAATATTTTCATCCACATCAAACAGCTTCTCTCCATGAATCCATGGCTAGCAGGTTCTTCTTCTTTGCATCCTTCTTATGGTTCATTGGATTCATCTTTGGATGTAGCTTCCAACACTTATCTTCAATGTGACCATCGATATTACAATGGTTGCAGTGATTGTTTGGATCCTTACACTAATGTGTAGTGGTTGTTGTCTTCTTGTTCTTTCCTTTCCACTTCTTCTTCCCCTCCCTGAAAACATCTTGGTGGTCTTTCTGTTTGGAACCACTTGGTTTTCATTTCTTATTGCCTATATTCTCCAGGTATTGTGCTTGCACACAAGCCTCATCAGTTTTATTACTAGTTTAAAGAGAATCACTTTCTTCTGTAAATGACTATGTAGACCCCCTAGATACTTGAGAAGTGTGTCTAAGTTCTTGGGATATATACCCAACATAACCTCCATTTTTCATAACTCAGTGGTGTACTCTTGCACATTTTTCCCTTGCCTCTGCTTAAAGAGATTCCAACAAAACCAATGGTCCTCTACATACCCAATATGGTATAATTGGTAATTGATGAGGATTTTAAACAGCTCTCAATTAGTTACTAGTGGATCACCCTCCAACCTAAGTGTCTCCATGTGGATTTCCCACCAAGTTAGAGCATGGCCCTCTAGTTTCAGTCGAGTAAATGAACTCATTTTCTCTTCTTCTATGTTATGGACACTAAAATAAACTTATAACTATTGCAACCAATGATTTAACTTAATAGCATAAATCTCACCTTGGTAGGTTTTGATGTCCACTTTCATTTCCATTTTAAACAAATACTGTGAAGAAGTGATGACACAACAACTTGGCTACTCTTTCTCTAGCTCTTTTTTTCCGGCTCCTTTTATGGGTCTTCATTATCTCTCGATTTCTCATCCATCCAAATTCTGAGTTAGAGCCACCAAACTCCCCAAAAGGTCCAAACTTGTTACTACATCTTCCATGAGGAGGGCCATGTTACAAGACATATCAATGACTTGTTCTTCCAACTTCAAAAATCTCTCCTCTGACTCATCCTGAGGGTTGTTATGATTGGACTCATCCTCCATGGCTAGGGTTCTAAGACTTCCTTCTTAGTCAATTCTTAGATCCTACAACTTCCCACAAAAACCCCAAAGAAAAATATCTTGATACCAATATGATTCATAAACTACTATAGATATTCCATTAGAATAGTTCGTCCCAATAGATCTTACAATACTCTGAAATATTTTATCATGCAATTTATTGCATTAGATCTTTGATTTATTATTACTAGAATAGTGCTCAAAATTATGGAAATAATTGAAACCTAAATGAAAGAACAAGTAAATGAACACACCATCCAAACAATTAAATGCAAGATGTGACCTAAGAAACCCAATATGAGATAAAACCCAACTAGAAGGCAGGGCCTATGGTCTACTCCCTTTTTCTCAGTTATGGAATGCAAGTAAAAAGGAAGGGGCACTCACAATGGAGCTGCCATAGACATTGTGGCATGAATGGCTACTACAAAATCTTCTACCTCCTCAGTTATGCTTCAATATCCCACACCTAGATGCTCAACTCAAATATGGAATAATAAAAATACCAAAATAATGGAACTCCTTTCTCTTCGTAGCAACCTGGTATTTAACATAGTTTGATAGTTGTCTAGGTTTAGTCTTAGGGTTTTTACATGCCTCAACTCTAAATTAGTGTTAGGGTTTGGGACCCTATAGAATTTTCTTGAAAGTACACACATGACTAGCCCCACATGTGTGAGTAATGGGGGTTGATACGACATCCACTCGGCACCATGGTGGTCAACAAGGTAGTCAACTTGCACGAGGTATAACTTCCACATACAAACTTTGATTGAGGTGACTTTTACACAATTGGAAAGCTTATGATGTGTAAAACAGCGTTGATAAGGTAAGAGCTAAGCTCATAAAATTTTGACCCAAAAAACTATCATTTGATGCCTCAAATGGGCTCGAGAAGTTTTCGAACCCCAAATCACTAAATTGAGACCTACCCCTAAAAGGGGCCGTGCAAGCCAATTCTTCCAATTTTTCTACCCAGAAAGTACCAAGATAGATGAAAAATTATATAGTGATCCATTCCACATCAAGTTTCAATATTCTCAACAATTATGCACAATTCATTAAGGTTCAACGCAATGTTAATAGCACTTGCAAATAAGTTTGAATAAACCCTAAAGTATAACTTTAAACACCAATGATTTGCAACCATGAAGGGTGTACCCATAGATAGATTTTCTAAGAGATTTTGCTTTTCCTGCTTCTACTAGTTATCATTATTGTTCCACTTCAATTGAGAGGTTTCATGTCCCCACAATGTGCCTTGCGATCATGCACCTCTTGAGGGCATGCGGCACCACAACCTTTCTCACTTGGTTGCTTGGAAACACCAAGGATACTACGCTCGAACTACGCCTCTTCACCTATAGCATACCTATACTTCATTCTGTTGAAGTTTGAGTAGCCTCGGAAGATATTCTTATTGTATCTATATCGTATTAGACCAAGTCAAAACCCTAAGGAATAAGATTATGTTGTATTTGTAAAAGTCGACCCTATTGTGCCTTTGTAAAATCCGGCCCTATTGTGGCTTTGTAAAGTCCGGCCTTATTGTGGCTTTGTAAAGTCAAATGTAAATTAGAAAGTGTGAAATGTACAATTCAGCCATGACCTAATTCCAGAGTGGCTCAACTTGTATTTATATGAGGCTAGGCGCCTCATTTGGAGAACACACACAACACAAGTTCTCTCTCTCAAGGAAAAAGAGTGCAAGTCTAAGGAGGAGATGCAGCTACATAGTAAGGATGTTTTGGTGATGGGTTTTGGTTATCTCTTGGAGGTTTATCTTGGTCTAGTGGTGTGCTACCCTATTCTGGTTAGGGTTTCTAGTAAACTCTTACAAGAATAGTCACTCATGGAAGTGACACATGGCTTATTGATAGTAGTGCTTCTAAGCACATGACAGGTTATAAGGATTCCTTCTCATAATTAGTTCAGAAGGATTCACCTCACAAGGTGAAGCTTAGTGATGACTATCATTATCCCATTAAAGGAGTAGGAGAAGCATATTACAGATTGGAATTTGGAAAACATATGAAGATGAAGGAAGTTTTGTATGTACCTGGTTTGAAAAAGAATCTCATTTCTATCTCAACTTTGGATGAGAAAGGATTCAGAGTTGCTTTCATTGATGGTGAATTTATCATGTGGCCAAGAGGAAATTCTATTGATGATGATGAAGGGATTGGTGTTCAAGAAGGAGTTCTATACAAGTTAAAGGGACATTCAGATTCAGCACTAATACACAATACAATTACTCCAAGTGAGCTATGGCATAGAAGATTTGCTCATAGACATTACAAATCTCTACCGATCATGACCAAGATGGTGACAGGTTTGCCAGAAATCTAAGTGAATCATGAAGGCATGTGAAAAGGATGCACACAAGGAAAGTATGCGAAGAAACCATTTCCAAGCAGTGATAGCAAAGCCAAAGGAGCCTTGGACATCATACATTTAGATGTGTGTGGACCAATGTCAGCCAGTTCACTTAGCGAGTATGTATATTATGTTTCATTCATTGATGACTTCTCACATGAAACTTGGATTTACTTTTTGAAATATAAAAGTGAAGTATTCAACAAGTTCAAAGAATTCAAGGTACTTGTTGAAAACCTTTCTGAAAATAAGATAAAGATTTTGAGATTAGATAATGGAGGAGAATTCACATCAGATGAATTCAACACATTCTGTAAGGAAGTTGGGATTAAGAGGAAGTTATCTACTCCTTACAATCCTCATCATAATGGTGTGGTAGAAAGAAAGAACCGAACAATCTTGGAAGCGGTAAAGGCCATGATTCATGATCAAGATTTACCGATGCATCTATGGGCAGAAGAATCTAGGACCGTTGTATATGTACAGAACAGAAGTCCCAACTGTGTACTTGCAAAAAAGACACCAGAAGAAATGTTTACAGGTGAAAATCCAGAGGTCAGCCACCTGAGGATATTTGGTTTTCCAGTATATGTGCATGTACCCAAGGACAAGAGAACGAAGTTGGACCCTTCAGGCAAGAAGGGTATATTTTTTGGATATAGTGAGGAATCGAAGGCATACAGAATCTACATCCCTGGTCACCAACATATTGAGACTAGCAGAGATGTCACCTTCGATGAGGATACAACTTTCAGTAGATCGAGACAGAATCATTCAGATGAGGTCCATGATGAGGAACCTCAAGTTCCAAAAATTGCAGATACAGATGCAGGAGATGATGTTGTACTAGAATATCATGATATGGAAGAACCACAGATACCTACAGAATCATCCCAAGAGATGAATACTAAGAAGAGAAGACTAGCTTGGGCTTGAGAAATTATTTAGGATACAAAGAAGTATGGTGCTCCAGATGGATCCTTCATAGAAAGCAAGAGACTGCGACCATACTCTAGTTACGTGGCATTGCTAAGTGACATTATTGATGTTGAGCCTACCTGTTATGAAGAGGTTGCAGAGAAGAAAGAATGGAAGGATGCCACAATTGAAGAGTACAAGTCCATTGTAAAGAATGATGTTTGGTATGTGGTTCCAAGACCAAAAGAGAAGACTGTGGTAAGTTCCAAGTGGATTTAAAAGATGAAGCATTCAACAGATGGCAGTGTTGAGAAGTACAAGGCAAGGTTTGTGGCATGTGGTTTCTCCCAGAAAGAAGGAATAGATTATGAGGAGACATTTGATCTTGTCGCGCGATACACTTCAATTAGAGCTATACTTGCGATAGTTGCAATAATGAAGTGGAAGGTACACTAGATGGATGTGAAGACAGATTTTCTAAACAATGAAATAGAAGAAGAGGTGTATGTGGAGCATCCACAATGTTTCGAGACACATGACAGTCAGACACATGTGTTCATATTGAATAAAACCTTGTATGGATTAAAGCAAGCACCCAAGGCATGGTATGGTAGAATTGACAGTTTCTTGATGAGATTGGGCTTTACCAAGAGTAAAGAAGATTCCAACCTTTACTACAAGGTTGTGGATGGTGGATCAGTGATATTTCTATTATATGCGGATGACCTGTTTGTAACAGAAAACGAGAAGCTCATCACCAAGAGTAAGAGGAAGCTTGCTACGAAGTTGGAGATGAAAGACCTGGGTATGATGCATTATTTGTTGAAATATTGTAACTACAAAGAGTATTCTATTTATTATTGAGTTATTATTCATTAGATCTATCCCATTTTGTGGATTCATCATGTCGGCCATTGTAATTGACCAAATCCCTTTTTGTGGATTGGTCAAACCCTAAATATATTATGCAAATTGAGAAGTCAGATCCCAGGCTAATTAAAATGGTTTTAACCACTAAGAAGACAATTCAGCCCTACCTAGTGAAGAGACACCTTTCCAGCACATGTCAGTTTGTATAAATAAAGGAAGTCAGTGCCTCATTTGATCACTCACTCATTCGCTCACTCAGTGCGCAAGTTTGGTAGTTGCAGTTGGAATAAGAAGGAAGAGAGAGGCGCATTGCTCAGTGGAGGATATTCTCTAGTGTTTGGTTTATTGTCTTGGCATTGTATTGGCTATCTATATTAAGGAAGTTTTNNTCTCCCCCATGAGGGTTTCCGAAGATAAATGTTTTGTATCTTGTGATTGTGTTTCTCTCAGTGATCCTATCTATGCTATGGTTATCTAGTAAATTGAAAAGAAACCTAATAATAGCTTAAACCTTAACATGGTTTCAGAGCTAAGCTGAAGATACCATCTTTCACTGCATAAAGAAAAATGTCACTATTGTCATACAAAAAGATTAGGTCTTTTTATTGAAGAGGAATTTCAGCCTAAAAATCATCTAGAAAAGTGTGCCCTAGCCTAGGGAACTCTTTGGCACCTTCAACACACTTTTCAGTGGATAGAACTCCCAGAAAGTGAAACCCTAGTTTTCACTGGTACCAGAAAACCAAAAGTACCAGAAAACCAAGAAACTAGAAGTACTAGTGCAGAATTTCGTTGGTCAAGTTTGAAAAGGAAAAATTTGGATTTTATGAAATATAACTGCACCATGCTACTCACCTCGGCCACGCACACCTCCTGGTAAGTTCAAAATTAAATTATGAGCATTTTAAATTTTTGGTCATTTTTCTAGCTCCAGGTAAAGATGTCTGCAAGCACTAAGCTTGTTCACAAGCTAGAAGGTGTGGAAAACTTTCATGCCTAAAAGTATAGGATTGCACTCATTCTTGAAGAGAATGACCTAGCAAGATTCATTAAAGAAGATATACCAGAACCTATCAATGTTGCAGATAAAGCAAAACACCAAAAGGACATTGTTAGGGGCAAAAGAATCATTGTAGATTCTATTAAAGATCACTTGATTCCTCAAGTGGCTTCAAAGAAGACTCCAAAATAAATGTTTGGTGCCCTGAACAGATTGTATTAAAGAAAGAACATCAATTGAAAGATGAATCTAAGAACTCAATTCAAAAGTACAAGGATGCAGAAAGGAGAAATAATTAAGGAATATTTCTCTAGAATATCACAATTCAAAGAATAGCTAGAAGCAATTGATGATAATATATATGAATAATAACTTATAATGACAGCCCTTAATGGTCTCACAAGACCTTGGGATGCATTCATCCAAACTATTTGTGCCAGAAAGGAGAAATTGATATTTGACAGTCTTTGGGAAGAATGTGTTCAAGAAGAAGCAAGAGTAGCCAACTGAGAAGAATTACTATCAAGAGATAAATATCAAGCCCTAGCTACTCATACTAAAGGAGGAAGAAAGAATTATTACTTCCAGAAAGAAACTCATAAGGAGTCTCACCCCCAAAACAAATTCATACATAAAGAATCTCACCCTCCAAGGAGATTCCAAAAGTTTCAGAAAGGTCAAAGAAGAGAAAAATATTTCTCATCCTACCAATGTTACCATTGTGACAAGATGGGACATATTGCTAAGAATTGTCCAGCTAGATGAGAAGAATACAAGAAGAGAAACAAGAGGAACCATGCCCATACAGTTGAAGATGGAGAGCCACCCACAAAGATGATAAAAGAATAGATTGAAGACTATGTCTTAATCTCTTCCCTCTCAGGATCGGTGTCACCTGGTGAGGACACTTGGCTCATAGAAAGTGGTGCTTCCAAGCACATGATCGGTCAAAGAGACATTCCCTCTTGCCTTATAGAAAATAATTTTACCCAAAAAATTACAATTGGAGATGATCATCAATACCCTATCAAAGGAGTAGGAGAATCAAATTACAAACTTGATTCAGGGACCCCACTGAATACGAGGGATGTACTATATGTACCAGGTTTGACAAATAACTTAGTTTCTATTTCATATTTAAAGAATAAAGGCTTCAAAGTTGCCTTCATAGATGGAGAAGTTCTTATGTGGCCCAAAGGAAAAACCATGGAAGAAGCAATTGTTATTGGAAAAGAAGAAGGTGGCTTGTATAAGCTAAAGGGTCAATCAGAAGCAGCCTTTACCCATTCCATTGAGAATCAATGTGAACTTTGGCATAGAATACTAGGTCACGTCAACTACAAGGCATTTCCATATGTAAGAAAGGCAGTCATAGGTCTACCAAAATTCAAGGTTGACCATGAAGGTGTGTGCAATGGATGTGCACAAGCAAGGAACATAAAGAACCCTTTCCTGAAGAGAGACAGTAAAGCAGAAGGAGTCTTAGAGCTCATTCACTCATATGTATGTGGCCCAATGCCATCAACCTCCATCAGTGGGTATGTATACTATGTGTCTTTTATTGATGACTATTCTCGCAAAACCTGGGTTTACTTTTTAAAATCAAAAGATGAAGTGTTTAGTAAATTCAATGAATTCAAAGCCTTGATAGAGAATCTCTCTGAAAGAAAAATCAAGATTCTCAAGTTAGATAATGGAGGATAATACTCCTCAAAACAGTTTACAAACTTTTGCAAATATGTCAGGATCAAGAGGGAGCTCACCACTCCCTGCAATCCTCAAAAAAATGGTGTAGCAGAAAAAAAAAGAACAGAACTATAATGAAAGCAATGAAGACTATGATCCATGATCAAGATCTTTCAATGCACTTATCGGAAGAAGCAACAAAAACAACAGTATATGTACAAAAAAGATTGTCCCATAGTCCACTTGGGTTCAAGACCCCTAAAGAGATGTTCTCCGGAAAAAATCCAGAAGTAAGCCATCTCAAAATATTTGGTTATCTAGTATTTGTACACATTCTGAAAGAGAAGAGAACCAAGTTGGACCCTTCAGGAAAGAAGGGAATATTTGTTGGATACGGTGAGGTCTCCAAGGCCTTCAGAGTTTATATACCAGGTTACCATCATATTGAGATCAGCATGGATGTAACCTTTGATGAAGATACAACACTCAAGAAATCAAGAAGATGCCAGCTTGAAGAAGTATATGAAGAAGAACCCATGGCTCCCAAAGTTGCAAAACTAGTGAGGGAAGTCTTAACTTCCCCTGATGAGGAGATTCTAGAAGATCATGACATAATAGAATCCCAATAACCTCCCCAGATGACGATCTCCCAGAAGAGAAAACCATTTTGGGCAAGGGAATTTATTCAAGATGGAAAGAAGTATGGTGCCCCCAAAGGAACCATGAGACAAGTCAAGAAACCCAAGCCATTCTCCAGCTATATGGATTTGATGTGTGATCTCCTAGAGAAGGAGCCTACTTTCTTTGAAGAAGCTATTCAGAATAGATAATGGGCAGATGCCATGACAGAAGAATACCAATCCATTATAAAGAATGATGTATGGGAAATAGTTCCCAGACCAAAGAGAAAGGATGTGGTATATTCCAAATGGCATTTCAAAATAAAACATGTTGTTGATGGAAGTATTGAGAAATGTAAAGCAAGGTTTGTTTCTCGTCGCTTTTCTCAAAAGGAAGGCATTTTCTATGAAGAGACGTTTTCTCCTATAGCTAGATACACTTCAATCAGAACCACCATATCTCTTGCAGCTAAGATGAAGTGGAAGTTACACCAGATGGACGTGAAAACAGCTTTCTTGAATGGTGTCATTGAAGAAGAAGTGTATATAGAACAACCTCAAGGGTTTGAAGTTGAAGACAAGAAGACTCATGTCAGCAAGTTGAAGAAGGCTCTATACGAATTGAAGCAAGCTCCTAGAGCTTGGTATGGGAGGATTGACAGATTCCTGACGAGCTTGGGCTTTACCAAGAGTAAAGTTGATTCTAAACTTTACTTCAAGGTTATGAATGATGGGCCTATTATATTGTTGTTGCATGTGGGTGACTTATTCTTAACTAGAGAAGAAAAGCTCGTCATTGATTGTAAGAAGAAGCTCGTTGCAGAATTTGAGATGAAAGACCTTGGCCTAATGCATTATTTATTAGGTCTTGATGTCTAGAAGAGCCCAAAGAAGATCATCCTTAACCAAGGGAAGTATGTAGTTGAAATACTAAAGAGATTTGATATGTTGGAGTGAAAATCCATGAATACACCCATGGAAACAAAGTTGAAGCTCCTAGTTGAAACTTCGTCGGAATTTATTGATGCTACGTTTTACAAACAGATCATCGGATCGTTGATGTATCTAACGAACGCCAGGCCAGATATATGTTTTTTTGTGAACATCTTGAGTCAATTTATGGTAGAGCCCAAACATGTTCACCTGGTTGCTGCAAAACATGTGATGAGGTACCTTAAGGGTACATTAGATTGTGGTCTCAATTATAATGGAGATCATGACTTCAGACTTAGTGTTTATACCGATTCATATTGGGATGGAAGTGTCTGTGACAGAAATATCACTTCATGATCTTGTTTATGTCTAGGGTCAGCCATGATCTCATGGAAGAGTAGGAAGCAATCAAGCATTACTCTTAGCACGGTAGAAGCAGAATATATCGATGCATGTTCCGCCAGTTGTGAAGCCATCTGGCTTCGGAAGTTGTTGACAAGTCTATTCGATCTTGATATGGAAGAAACCATGATCCTATGTGATAATCAGAGTTGCATAAAGATGGCAGAGAACCCTGTGTTCCATGACAAGTCAAAACACATAGAGATCCGATATAATTTCATCTGTGATATGGTGCAGAGAGGAGCCATAAAGCTCCAGTATGTTAGCATGGATGAACAGGTTGTAGATGTGTTGACCAAGCCTCTATCTCGTGTAAAGTTTGAGCACTTTGGAGATAATCTTGGTGTAGTCCGAAAGGACCTCCCTTGAAAGGGGGAGTAGTGTTGATCCGGATTATTTTCGGAACGAAATGAGAGCGGAGATATAATAAATAAATGTACAGAGATATCTCGGATATCCAATAATATAATAGAAATGTATCAGAGATGCAACCATAAACATAGAGATAAATTAATGCACAATTTTCTATTAATGAGTGAAAATGTACAAAGATTGTAAAAATACAGAGTGAAAGACTCGCTAGAATGGTGGCAGCTTATCTCTGAGAAGAGATCTGTCCACTACTCGCATTCGCAAGAAGATGATTTTACAATGAGGCTCCAAAGGCCTTTTTATCGTAAAGAAAATCCAAAACCATAGCCTCGGAAGATGAAAAGCCAACAATTTTTTGGACCCCGTTTTGGGTAGTTTGTTATAACAACTTCCCAGGGGCGTAACTTTGGCATACGATATTCATTTGGGGTGCATGATATCTCGTTGGAAAGTATCGTAGAGGAGATTCATTTAGGGGTCTCAATCAGAGCCTTCAGCTATCATTGAGAAGATCGATCCCAAAAAACCTTCATTTAGGCCCTCAAAATGGCCCCAGAAGTTAAAAACTGGTAAAAATAGTAAATTACCAAAATTGTCAGAAAATTGTTTTGAGCCAATAGGAAAAGTTGGGTGGCCACCGATATCCACCTGGATCAATTCACCCTCCTTAGGAAGAAATGGTCTCCATTGCATTGAGTTCCTGGGGGAGAGGGAAAAGCGTTTGCTGAATCTACATCTTGATGAGTTGTTTGCCTTGTTGGAGAAGCTGTGTTGCTTAGCTTGTTGAAGGTTGTCACGAACCTATGGCTGGAAGGGTTTGACCTTTTTAACCAGTCTGGCTACATGAGATTCCTGTGTGCAGAAGGAATCTTTGCACTTTGTTGCAATCTTTTCGACCTGCTTCTTTTGGATAGAAGGTGCTTGGGTTGAGGCTGCAGTGGTTGCAGTATCCTTGTGTTCACCTTTTGAACAGAATGTGAAGAAGCTTAATTTTCTAGTATGATATACTACCTTGTGGAATTGTTTAGGTGGGACAATAGTTGGAAATACCTCTGGTATCCTGTAGAGATGACCCCCCAGAGTAACAATGAAACTACAGGGTTGAGACTCATAGATAGCATGGCGCTTCCACATATATGGTTGGCCCAAGGGAACATCACAAACATCTAATGGGGCAACATCACATAATACCTCATTTGTGAAGGGTTGGATTCCATATGACAATCGAAAATGTTGGTTGACACGAAGATCTCATCCCTAGCAAAGCCACCTAATGTTGTATGGTTGCGGGTGTGGTTTTGTCGACAATCCCAACTGTTTGACGACCTCTGTTGAGATAAGGTTCTTTTGGCTTCCACTATCAACAATAAAATGTAGTGGGGTCCCCTTCACCCACATCTATGAATGAAAAAGGTGCCCCCCCTCTTCAAGATCTGTGGGTCCTCCTGGTTGAATTGTTGTGGTCACGACAATAGCAGTGGGATCCACGTCGACGATCTGTCTTCTACCAGTATTTTCATAATCAGATTTTGAATCGGGGTTCGGCTCCTTGTCTTTGATCTCGGACACCAGTGATTATTTTGAGAGACATTCATCGGTGTTGTGCCAAGGGATTTTGTGGATATCACACCATTTTCGTGACCCTTCTTTTCCTGTAGCTTAGACTAGTTTTTGGGAGATTGTTTGTTAGGGTTGTCTTTATCATACTTTGGTTGTTGCAGATTTGCAGACCCAAACTCCCATTTTTTCTGGTGCTTAAATTTATGCTCGATTTTAACAACATATCGATAAGCAGCACTGAGTGATGAGATGTCCAGAAACTCCATTTTAGTTTGGATGTATCTGTGTAGAGCCCCATGGTATTTTAGAACCAAATCTCATTCGGATTATTTGATACCCATCTTGGTGCACAAGGTATCGAAGTTATCGGTGAACTCTGGAGCTACTTGGCCCCTCTCTTGTCACAGTGTGGTCCATCTCATGTATTGGTCCTCATAATTTCCAACAGAGTAATATTGTTCCTTTACCGCATCCACAAAAAAATCCCAAGTGGGCTCGACCCCATCTATTCCAGACTCCTCTGTGGAACTTTTCTCCCAGTAATTTTCCCACCAATGTTTGAAATGGGGGAGATCCTTAAGGAGTGCGAAGGTGATATTTTTCCTGTTGGAGAAATTATGAACAGAGAAATAACCATTTTAACCATTTTTCTAAGGCATCTACATCTATCTGTCCTTCAAATATGGGAATATCAAAATTAATTTGTACCTTGAAAGGCTAGGCAGTTCCAAAGTGGTCGCTTGATGAAGACTCTCCATCATTTTGTCCCTCTATCACGTGAGAGCTTGCTCAAGAAATAGATTAGTAGAATCATCTATTCTATCATTTTTCTTTTCTTCCACCATGGAGGGTTTATTGGACGTGCGAGAGCGATTGTCTTCAAGAGAGACAAACTCGAGACCCAACTTGCTATACTTGGACCTCATCGGGGACATGCACTGAAAAACGATCAAGAGCAACCTACTCTGATACCACTTATCCGGATTATTTTCGGCACGAAATGAGAGTGGAGATATAATAAATCAGTGTATAGAGATATCTCGAATATCCAATAATATAACATAAATGTATCAAAGATGCAACCATAAACACAAAGATATAGTAATACACAATTTTCTATTAATGAGCGAAATTGTACAAAGACTGTAAAAATACAGAGTGAAAGACTCGCTAGAATGGTGGCAGCTTATCTCTAAGAAGAGATGGGTCCGCTACTCACATTCACAAGAAGATGATTTTACAATGAGGCTCCAAAGGCCTTTTTATGATAAAGAAAATCCAAAACCCTAGCCCGGGAAGATGAAAAGCCAACAATTTTGTGGACCCCGTTTTGGGTAGTTTGGTGTATCAACTTCCCAAGGGCGTAATTTTGGCATACGATCTTCGTTTGGGGTGCACGATAGCTCGTTGGAAAGGTATCGTCGAGGAGAATAATTTAGTGGGGTCAATAAAAATTTTTGGATATCATTGAGAAGATAAATCCCAAAAAACCTTCATTTAGGCCCTCAAAATGGCCCCGGAAGTTAAAAATTGCTAAAAATAGTAAATTACCAAAATTGCCAAAAAATTGTTTTTAGCCAATTGGAAAAGGTGGGTGGCCACCGATATCCACCTAGATAAAGTATTGTGATGCCATCCAAGTGTTGAATATTTCCATTTTCTTGCTAATGTTGTTGAGATGCCAGCTTCGTGCTGAAGATTTCCAGCTCCGTGTTGATGTTGTTGTGATGCCAGCCTCGTGCTGAATATTTCCAGCTTCGTGCTAATGTTGTTGTAATGTCAGCCTCGTGCTGAAGATTTCTAGCTTCGTGCCGATGTTGTTGTGATGCCAGCCTCATGCTGAAGATTTCCAACTTAGTGTTGATGTTGAGATGGCAGCTTCATGTTGAAGATTTCCAGCCTAGTGTTGATGTTGATGATGCTCCAGACTTTGTGTTGTGATGTTGATGATGCTCCAGCCTTCGTGTTGTGATACTATTGTTGTTGATGTTGTATCATCCTTGCGTTGCTATTGATGATGATGATGTATTAGTGTTATACTAATTCATGTTGATGCAGATGATGATGATGTCATTCCAGCTCCCTGTTGTGGATGATGATATTGATGATGAGAAAAACTTCTGATGATTCATAGATATGCCAGTCAATGTTCCAGATGTTGTTAATGTTGTTGCCCTCTCTCTCATGATGATGTTGTAGACTACCCTTCTTGTTAAGGGGGAGTGTTGAAATATTGTAACTGAAAAGAGTATTCTATTTATTATTGAGTTGTTATTCATTAGATCTATCTCCTTTTGCGGATTGATCATGTCAGACATTGTAATTGACCAAATCCCCTTTTGTGGATTGGTCAAACCCTAAATATATTATGCAAATTGAGAAGTCGGATCCCAGGCTAATTAAAGTGGTTTTAACCACTAAGAAGACAAGTCTTCCCTGCCCAATGAAGAGACACATTTCCATCACCTGCCAGTTTGTATAAATAAAGGAAGTCGGCACCTCATTTGATCCCTCACTCATTCGCTCACTCAGTGTGCAAGTTTGGTAGTTGTAGTTGGGAGAAGAAGGAAGACAGAGGTGGATTTCTCAGTGGAGGATATTCTCTAGTGTTTGGTTTATTGTCTTGGCATTGTATTGGTTATCTATATTAAGGAAGTTTTTGCTGGGTTTTCTCCCCCATGAGGGTTTCCTAGGATAAATGTTGTGTATCTTGTGATTGTATTTCTCTCAGTGATCCTATCTATGTTATGGTTATCTAGTAAATTAAAAATAAACCTAATAATATATTAAACCTTAACATTATTTCTTAGGTCTAAAGGTATGGCAGAGATCGAGTGACATTTTCCTTAACCAAGGAAAATATTTTGTAGAGATTCTAAAGAGATTTGAAAAGATGGATTGTAAATCCATTCCTACACCGATGGTGACGAATATGAAGTTAGCGAGTGATACATCTTCAAAGACAATGGATACCACCATGTATAGACAGATGATTGGTTTGTTGATGTACTTAACGACGATGAGGCCAGATATATGTTTTGAGGTGAACACTTTGAGTCAGTATATTATTGAACCGAGAGATGTTCACTTGATTGCAGCAAAACATATGATGAGGTACCTAAAAGTGTTGCAGGCCGGAAGAGTATATTTGAATGTTGCTTCAATTTGGGATCAGTTATGATCTCATGGTTTAGAAAGAATCATACTAGTGTGGCACTCAGTACGGTTGAGGTAGAGTATGTTTAGCTAGCAGCGAAGCAGTGTGGCTTAGTAAGTTTCTTTCAGGATTGTTGGAGGCAACTTGTATCTTTTGTGACAACCACAGTTGTGTGAAGTTGTCAGAGAACCCAATGTTTCATGACAAGTCCAAGCATATCGAGATCATGTACCATTATATCAGAGATATGGTGCACAAGGGGGCAGTGAAGCTCCAATATGTCACTACAGATGAGTATATAGAGGACGTGTTGACCAAGCCTCTATCGAGAGTGAAGTTTGTGTACTTCAAAGACAAGCTTGGTGTGGTCCAGAAGGACTTCCCTAGTAAGAGGGAGTGATGAGTTACAAATGTGATTCCAGGGCAGCTGCATCAGCGTGTGGCAGTAGCAGCGAGTAGTCATTCATAGGCACGTTACTGACTGTGGCACTAGTCAGCATGACCTCGCATAGGGTCAACATAAGTAGAGCCTTTGGGGTTGGTGAGTTTCCCATATTTTCAAGTTGGAGGGCCAACTTATGTGGTTGGAGATGTTTCCTAGCCTTGGGATAGATGGGTAGTGTGTGCGCACTACATCACCTAATCCTTGTGATTATATGTCTGGTCACTGTGGACCAGTTTCCTAGTGTGCCAACTAGAGGTTACGAGTTATTTATGAACTAGATGTTAGATTAAGTGTGAGTTGACGAGTTACTAGTTCTTTATGAACTAGATTTCATATTGTGTGTGTGCTGGTGAGTTGCTCGTTCTTTATGAACTAGATGTCAGATTGTGTGTAAGTTGACGAGTTGCTAGTTCTTTATGAACTAAATGCGAGATTATGTGTGAGTTGGCGAGTTACTAGTTCTTTATGAACTAGATGTCAGATTTTGTGTGAGTTGGGGAGTTACTAGTGATGTATGAACTAGATGTTAGATTCTATGTGAGCTGACGAGTTACTAGTTCTATATGAACTAGATGCCAGATTTTGTGTGAGCTGGAGAGTTAAAGCCCTGTGATGACATAAATCCTAGAAGGATGATGAGACCCTGGATGCATGACGTGGTTACAAAACTTCTTCAATATAGATTCGTGGAAAGTCAACAAGTCAATGGTCAAGTGTACAGAAGTGTAGAAGTAGTCGTGGCGATCGTGCCAGAAGAATACCGTCCTTGCTAAGAGGGAGTGTTGAAATTCGAGTAGCCTCGGAAGATATTCTTATTGTATCTATATTGTATTAGACCAAGTCAAAACCCTAAAGAATAATATTATGTTGTATTTATAAAATTCGACCCTATTATGCCTTTGTAAAAGTCGAATGTAAATTAGTAAGTGTAAAGTGTATAAGTCGTCCCTGACCTAATTTCAGGGTGGCTCAACTTGTATGTATAAGAGGCTAGGTGCCTCAATTGGAGAACACACACAACACAAGTTCTCTCTCTCAAGGAAAAAGTGTGCAAATCTGAGGAGGAGACGCAGCTACAGAGTAAGGGTGTTTTGGTGAAGGGTTTTGGTTATCTCTTGGAGGTTTATCTTGTTCTAGTGGTGCGCTAACCTATTTTTCATAGGGTTTCTAGTCTATCTTTTGATTATATTTTGTTTGGTGATATCTCTCTTGAGAGGGACATTTTACGTGTTGATGAATCTATATTGAAGAAGCTTTGTTGGGTTTTCTCCCCCAAGATGTTGGGTTTTCTCCCCCAAGAGGGTTTCCCAGGATAAATCTTGTGTATATTGTGGATGTCTTTCTTTCAGTGATCTTGATGCATGCAGTTATTGTACTAATTTTTAGAAGTTAAAGAATATTGAATACACTTAACTGCTTATCGAAATTTTAACACGTTATAGGCTATCGACAAGTCACACTCCTACTCTAGTGCAACTCTTGTATACTTAGACAATTGTTAACTGCTTTAACACTTAGTCATATTTAATCATACATCCATGAACATGAAAATCCAAGAGAACAACAATGAAATAGATAAGAGAAACATAGATATAGTGCAAGCAACACAAACCATGCCTAACACCCAACTAAGTCTTTGTTATTGTGAAACAGTTACAATATGAGCATTATCGGCTTGGTTTACAACTTTGGCAAAGTCCAACGACTCACCCAACCTCACCAAGACACTCGTAAACAAATTTGTCACACCAATAATCTATGTCACAACTGTCTCTACAACCTCCTGTGGTGCACCTCAGACATGCCCTTGACCACAGAATTGTCATCTCTTCGTTTCCGTGAACTTCACAGATTTTAGTTCTACCTCACACATGCCTCCAACAGAACTGTGTTTCCAGACTTCCCCAAAATCAACCCAGGAGAATATCAAAAAACTCTATCCACCGAATCCTCCTCAAGGCAGCACAAGTCCTCCCATGTGGAGCGACTTGGCTCCTTGAGG